>JAKSZT010053808.1:4006950-4103780 GCA_026826555.1 Tolypeutes matacus
AGTTCATTGAGGTTGGTGGGCCACACTATGGGAGATGTTTGTGTTGGATGTGGTGGGAGGTGTGGGAGGTGGGCAACATGGGAATCCGAGTGGGTTCCGTATAATATTTTAGGTAATCTAAGCACCTCTTAAAATATATGTATATATATATGTAAAAAATAACATTTTTGTAAGCAAATACACATATATGCATATATATTTATATATCATTTTACAAATGTTTGTATGTATTGTGAGAATTTTGATTTTTACCCATAATAAAAAAAAAAAAAAAAAAAAGAAGACACTGGGAGAACATACTGAAGAAATTGTAAACATACATAAAAAAATAACATATGATGGTGATGAATGGCACAATCCAAGAAATCAGAAAGAAGCTGGAAGCATATAACAGTAGATTTGAACAGGCGGAGGAAAGAAATAGTGATGTGGAAGACAGTATATCTGAAATCAAACAGATAGTAGAACAGATAAATAAAAAGATAGAAGAAAAATCCAGCAGGGACTTATGGATTTGAACGACAACACAAAACGCACAAACATATGCATTATAGGCATCCCAGAGGGAGAAGAGAAGGGAAAGGGGACAGAAGTAGTGTTGGAGGAAATAATGGCTGAAAACTTCCCAATCCTATTGAGAGAGATGGATGTACAAGTCCAGGAAGGATAATGCACCCCAAACAGTATAAATCCCACCAGGCTTACTTCAAGAAATATACTCATCAAATTGTCCAATGCTCAGATAAAGAGAAAATACTGAAAGCAGCAAGAGAAAAGAGAACCATCACATACAAGGGAAGCTCAATAAGATAAGTGCTGATTTCTCATCTGAAACCATGGAGGCAAGAAGGCAGTGGTACAGCATAGTTAAGGCATGAAAAGAAAAAAACTTCCAGTCAAGAATTCTCTATCCAGCAAAGCTGGGGTTCAAAAATGATGGAGAGTTCAAAATATTAACAGATAAACAGAACTTAAGAGAGTATGCCAATAAGAAACCTGTCTTTCAAGAAATAGTAAAGGGAGTTCTGCAGGTTGAAAGGAAAAAACAGGAGATAGAGAGCTGTAGGAGAGTGTAAGAACAACTAACAAAACAAAGAGAGAAATAAAAAGAAAATATGACATACATAAACCCAAAGAAAATATGTCTAATGTAAGTAATTCCTTGAGAATGACAACACTGAATGGTAATGGATTGAACTCACCAGTCGAGAGACACAGATTGGCAGAATATGACCATCTATATGCTGTCTACAAGAAACCCACCTTAGACCCAGGTATTCAAGGGGACTGAAAATGAATGGCTGGAAAACAATCTTACAAGCATACAATAACCTTAAAAGGGTGGGAGTAGCTATACTAATATGGGACAAAGTAGAAGTTAAATGCAAAATTATTGTAAGACATAAAGATGGACACTATATATTAGTAAATGAGGTAATCTTCCAAGAAGAAAGAACAATCATAAACATCTATGGACCTAACAGGGGCACCTCAAAATACATTAGGCAAACACTGGAAAAACTAAGTGGAGAAATAGATGCCTCTACAATTTTAGATGGTGAATTTAATACAACATTATTACCATTAGACAGAACATCTTGACAAAGAAACAAAGACTTTGGTTAACACATTAGAAGATCTGGACCTAATAGGCATATACAAAACACTACACCCCAAAACAGCGAGGTACACATTCTTCTCGAGTCCACATGGATCATGCTCCAAGATAGACACATGCTAGGCCACAGAAAAAAATTCAACGAATTCAGAAAGATTGAGATTATACAAAGTAATTTCTTGGACCACAATGGAATGAAATTGGAAATCAGTGAGGGCCAGAGAACAAGATAAGGCACAAAGATATGGAAGTTAAACAACACACTCTCAGACAAATAGTGGGTAAAAGAGGAAATCGCAAAAGAAATCAGTAACTACCCTGAAGAGAATGAAAATGACAAAAAAAATATCAAAACCTATGGGATGCAGCCAAAGCTGTACTTAGAGGGAAATTCATAGCCATAAATGCACATATCATAAAATAAGAAAGAGATAAAATTTAAGACCTAACTGCACACCTGAAGGAATTGAAAAAACAACAAAAAACTAACCCCAAAGGAAGTAGAAAGAAGGAAATAGCAAAGATTAGAGCAGAACGAAATGAAATAGAAAATAAGAAAGCACTAGAAAAAATAAAACCAAAAGCTTGTTCAATGAGAAGATCAATAAAGTTGACAAACCCTTAGTCAGACCAACAAAAAAAAAAGAGAGCAGATGCAAATACACAAAATAAGAAATGAGGAAGGGGATATCACCACTGACCCCACAGAAATAAAGAGTATCATAAGAGGATATTTTGAAAAACTATATGCCAACAAGAATGATAATTTAGAGGAAATGGGCAAATTCCTAGAAATGCACAAGCAGGCTACATTGATGAAAGAAGTAATTGATGAACTCAACAGTCCAAATACAAGTAAAGAGATAGACTCTGTCATCAAAAACCTCCCAGCTAAGAAGAGCTCAGGACCAGACAGCTTCATAGGTGAATTCTACCAAACATTCCGGAAAGAGCTAACACCAATTCTGCTTAAACTCTTCCAAAAAATAGAAGTGGAAGGAACACTGCCTAACTCTTTCTATGATGCCAACATTACACTAATACCAAAGCCAAAGAAAGATGCCACAAGAAAGTAGAATTACAGACCAATCTCTCTAATGAACCTAGATGCTAAAATCCTCAACAAAATACTTGCTAATCGCATTCAACAACATATCAAACAAATTATACACCATAACCAAGTGGGTTTCATCCGGGTATGCAAGGATGGTTAAACATAAGAAAACCAATCAATGTAATACACCACATAAACAGATTGAAAGAAAAAAATCACATGATCATCTCTATAGATGCAGAAAAATCATTAGACAAAATACAGCACCCTTTACTGAAAAAAAAAAAAAACACTGCAAAAGATAGGAATAGAAAGAAACTTTCTGAACATAATAAATGATACATATGAAAAACCCACAGCTAACATCATCTTCAATGGTGAAATCCTAAAATATTTCCCTCTAAGATCGGGAAGAAAACAAGGATGCCCACTATCACCACTCCTATTTAACATTGGCTTAGAAGTACTTGCTCGAGCACTGAGGCATGAAAAAGATATAAAAGGCATCCAAATTGGAAAGGAAGAATTAAAAATTTGACTATTTGCAGGCGACATCATCCTACACATAGAAAGCCCTGAGAAATCTACCACAAAGCTTCTAGAATTTATAAATGAGTTCAGTAAAGTTGCAGGCTATAATACCAATACTCAAAAATCAGTAGCGTATCTATACACCAAAAATGAGCAATCTGAGGAGGAAATCAAGAAAAAAATATCATTCACAATAGTAACTAAAAGAATAAAATACCTACGAATAAATTTAACTAAAGATATAAAGGACTTATATACAGAAAATTACACAACACTGTTAAAGGAAATCAAAGAAGACTTAAATAAATGGAAGAACATTTCATGTTCATGGATTGGAAGACAAAACATCATTAAAATGTCTATCCTACCCAAAGTAATCTACAGATTTAATGCAATCCCAATAAAAATCAACACAACATTTTTTAATGAATGGGAAAAATTAACTACAAAGTTTATTTGGAAGGGTAAGAGGCCCCAAATCACCAAGGACATATTGAAAAAGAGAAATGAAGTTGGAGGTATCACACTGCCTGACTTTAAAACATTCTACAAAGCTACAGTGGTCAAAGCTGTATGGTATTGGCACAAAAATAGATATATCAACCAAAGGAACTGAATTGAAAGTTCTGATATAGATCCTTGCATATAGAGTCATCTGATATTTGAGAAGGCCACTAGGCCCACTCATTTGGGAGAGAATGGCCTCTTCCACAAACGGTGCTTGGAGAACTGGATATCCATATTCAAAATAATGAGAGAGGAACACCATTTCACACCTTATACAAAAATCAACTCAAGATGGAATAAAGATTTAAATATAAGACCCAAGACCATAAAGATGTTGGAAGATAATGTAGGGAAGCATCTACAGGACCTTGTAATAGGAAATGGTTTCATGAACTTCACACTTAAAGCACTAGTAGCCAAAGAAAAAAAATAGATAAATGAGATCTCCTCAAATAAAAAAAATTTCTCCCCAAAGGATATTATCAAGAATGTAAAAAGGCAGCCTACCCAATGGGAGAAAATATTTGGCAGCCATATATCTGATCAGAGTCTAATATCCTGCATATATAAAGAAATCATACACCTTGAAAATTAAAAGACAAACAACCCATTTAAAAAAATGGGCAAGCCACCTGAAAAGACACTTCTCAGATGAAGAAGTATAAATAGGTAAAAAACAAACAACAACAACAACAACAACAAAAAAAAAACACGTTAAAAAATGCTCAAACATCACTAGCTATTAGAGAAATGCAAATCCAAACTCAATGATATACCATCTTACACCCATTGGAGTGAGGACTTTTAAAAGAACAGCAAACTACAAGTGTTGGAGAGGATGTAGAGGAATGGGAACCCTCATCCACTGCTGGTGGGAATGGAGAATGTTCCAGCCATGTGGAGGGCAGTTTGGCAGTTCCTCAAAAAACTAACTATAGAACTTCCATATGATCCAGCAATTCCACTGCTCGGTATGTACCCTAAAGAATTGAAAGCAAAGACGTGAACAAATATGTGCACACCAATGTTCATAGTGGCATTATTCACTATTGCCAAAAGTTGGAATCAACCTAGGGGCCCATCAACAGATGAATGGATAAAGAAAATGTCATGCATACATACAATGGAATATTACTCAGCTGTAAGAAGGAATAAAGTGCTAACACATGGGATAGCATGGATGAATCTTGAGAACCTTATGTTGAGTGAAGCAAGCCAGGCATTGAAGGATGAATAGTACATGACTTCTCTGATATGAATTAAGCAAATTGAGCAGACTCAGAAAGCTTTTGTCTAGAAGACAGTTCTACAAGAAATACAAAGGGAGAAGAAGGTTGTGAGCCAACATCCATACAGACGTACTCTATGGCAGTATCAGGAATTGAACCCAGGGCTTCGAACATGGGACACAGGCACTCAACCACTGAGCTATATCCACTCCCCTGCTTTTACTTCTTGATATGCATATTTAACATAATTTTTTTCTTATCAAATTCTAGATCTAATTGCCACCTCTTGAATTTAACTAGAAATTTAGAGTAGTTTAACTTTTATTTGAACCTTCCTCTCTTTTTGTGTACGTACATTGAATCTAGAATTTTAATTAAATCTTATTTTCCACACTTTCAATTTTTGGCTCAAACACAACTTATTTGTCTAAATAAAATTTCCAATTACTATGCTGAAAAAAAAAAACAATAGACACACAACAATAGATTTGAAATCATGGAAGAAAGAATCAGTGATGTAGAGGAAAGAACAACTGGCATTGAAGACAGAGAAGAACAGAGAGAAAAAAAGAGCAGGGACTAAGGGAGTTGAATGATAACATGAAGCATAACAACATGTGTTATAGGAATTCCAGAAGGAGATGAGAAGGGAAAATGGACAAAAACAATATTTGAGGAAATAATGGCTGAACCATCCCCAACTCCCAAGAAAGGCATGAATCTACATGTCCAGAAAGCACAGTATACTCCAACTAGAACAAATCCAAATAGACGTACCCCAAGACAGATAATATTCAGAATGCCAAATGCCAAAGATAAAGAGAAAATTCTGAAAGCAGCAAGGGAAAAGTGAAACATCATATACATGGACATTCAATAAGACTTGGTATGGATTTCTCTTCAGAAGCCATGGAGATGAGAAAGCACTGGTATAATATCATTAAGGTAATGAAAGAAAAAACTGCTAGCAAGGAATTCTTTATCCAGCAAGACTGTCCTTCAAATATGACAGTGAGCTTAAAATATTCACAGATGAACAGAAACTAAGAGAGTTCCTTTTAGAAGGAACTCTTTCCAGCTCTGCAGGAAAACTAAAGGGAGTTTTCCAGCAAGGGCAGGGAAGGGAGGGGAGGGGAGGGGAGGGGAGGGGAGGGGAAGGGAAGGGAAGGGAAGGGAAGGGAGAGAGGTTTGGGGGAAGTGTAGAAGTGAAGACTATTAGAAAGGGTAACCAAAAATGTAAAAAGATTGATGAAAATAAGATATGACATATGAAGGCCAAAGGAAAAATGGTTGAAGCAAATAATGCCTTTAAAGCGATAACATTGAATGTTAATGAATTAAACTCCCCAATCAAAACACATAGACAGAGAAAATGGAAATCAGTCTATTAGGTAGGAAATGGGAAAATTTGCAAATACATCGAGGCTAAACAAAAGAACCCTAAATTATCAGTAGTCCAAAGAAGAAGTTACAAGAGAAATTAGTATATATCCCAAAACAAATGAAAACAAGGACACAACTTATCCAAACTCATGGGATACAGAGAAGGCAGTGCTGACAGTGAAATATATAGCCCTAAATGCTTATATTAAAAAAGAAGAGTTACACTTGTGGGAGATGTTTGTGTGGGATGTGGTGGGAGGTGTGGGAGGTGGGCAACATGGGAATCCCAGTGGGTTCCGTGTAATATTTTGGGTAATCTAAGCACCTCTTAAAATATATGTATATATATATATATATAAATAACATTTTTGTAAGCAAATACACATATATGCATATATATTTATATATCATTTTGCAAATGTTTGTATGTATTGTGAGAATTTTGATTTTTACCCATAATAATAATAAAAAAAGAGTTAAAATCAAAGATTTAACTGAACAACTGAAGAAACTAGAAAAATAACAGCAAACCAATCCCAAAGCAAGCAGAAAGAAAGAAGTAGTAAAGAGTACTGTAGAGATAAATGAAATTGAGAACAACAACAACAACAACAACAAAAACAATAGAGAAAATCAACAAAACAAAAAGCTGGTTCTTTGAAAAAAATCAATAAATTTGACAAACCCTTAGCAAGACTAACAAAGAAAAAAGAGAGAAGATGCAAAATAAAATCAGGAATGAAAATGGGGGACATTATGGCTGACTCTACAGAAATACAAAGGATTATAAGAGGATATTAGGAGAAACTGTATGCCATCAAATTAGGCAAAGAAGATGAAATGGAAAAATTCTTAGAAATGTACCCAGAAGCAAAGAGATGGAATCAGTCATCAAAAGTCTTACCAACAAAGGAATATTTCACATGATGGAATATTATTCAGCTGTAAGAAGAAATGAAGTTGTGAAGCATATGACAATGTGGATAAACCTGGGGGACATTATGCTGATTGAAGAAAGGCATAAAAGGACAAATATTGTATGATTTTGCTATTATGATCTAAATATAATGAGTAAACTCATGGAGTTAACAGGTAGAATATAAGTCACCAAAGAAGAGAATGTGATTAGAGATTGGAAAGCTGAGGTTTAATGTGTGCAGAATTGGTAAAATGTTGTTTGTAAATATTTGGAAGTGAATAGAAATGGTCAAAGCACATCATAGGATTTTTAATTAGTAGTGCAAACATATGGGTATGAGAGTGGTTTATTTTTTGTTGTTTTTCTTTTTTTTGGAGTAATGAAAATGCTGTAATATTAATTGAAGTGATGAACGTGCAACTTGGTGATTATACCAAATGCCATTGAGTGTACACTTTAAATAAATTATATGGTTTATGAACAAAACAAAATAATAGGGTGGGTTGGGGGAAAAGTACACCAAACATAAGATACAGACGATAGTTAGCAGTAAAACTTTGATGATGCTCTTTCATAATTTGTTACAAATGTTTCACAATAATTTAAGGTATTTGTGGTAGGGTGATGTATGGGAGCCCTGTATGATGTTATGCATGCTTGTTTTGTAAGTTCACAGGTTTTACTATACATTTATTGTTTATGTATGTTCATGTATGAATGATATACTTCAATTAATTGTTTAAAAAAAGATTATAAACAGATTTACTCATCTTTTTATCTAGTATTTTATACATTTAAATATTTTTTCTATCTAGAATTATTACTCAGGCAAAATGCGAGGGTTCTCATTTCCTCCAAATGACTAATTTTCCCAAACCATGTATTGAATAAACTATTTTCCTGCTATTAGTTTGAAATTGCCACCTTTATTATGTCCTAATTCCCATGCATATTTGTGTTTACTCCTCAACTCTCTGATCTTTTTAATACCTCTCAAGTTCTTTGTCAATATAAAACTTCCAATTTTGTTAACTTTATAAGGGAGTTAGTGGTAGTCCACCATATATTTGTAATTTTCCTGGTTATTTGCACATGGTAATTTCCTGGGTATTTACAACTTCTGAAATCTTTTTCTATGTATTTACAGCTTCTAAATATGAAAGAAGAAACAAAAACCACCGTTATTATTGGATGATATGATTGTAGACTTAGAAAATCCCAGGGTTTCAACTGTCCAATGTTCAGAATTATGACTCTAGTAGGGACAGAGTAGTGCTTTATATATTCTGCTTATCTTTCTAGATCCAGTCTTCTCTCTTCTCCAATCTTCTCTGTACCCCAGTAGGATTACCCAAATGGACATCAGTGGGCTTCCATTCCCTCCATCCATTAAAGTTCAGTCAATAGAGGACACTAGCAGGAAATCTGAGGGAAGGAGGAGAGCAAGATTAGTCAGGGCACTAAGTCCCTTGCTCTCTCTCTGCAGGATCAGTGTAAGGTGATTTCACCATTTTATCAAAGGTCACAAACCCTGTCAGACAGCCCCTCCTCTCTCTGTCTCAGAGTTACTATAAATTGTATTTTCAAGCCTTGAGTGCTCATGGAGTCCCACTGTTATTAGCCCTGGGATTCTGCAATATTTCATATGATTTCCATACATCCTGTCCATGCCTTATAAAATAATCTCTTTATTAAACTACCCTAAAATTATACTAATTTAAGTGTGCCATCTGTTTCTTGCTGAGACCAGGCTGATACACTTGATATTAAAATGTATTATATAGCCACACTAATTATTTCAAAATGGATAATTTTTAGATCCTTCCTTATACTTTACTAAATTGTATCAAGTATATACATCTGGCAAATATTATTTTTATAATCGTAAACATTACTAAAATAGGACTATTAATCAAATTAAATGTGAAATATCAGTTAATAGTCATTAAAATATTAAAAACAGACTGAAAGGAAGTGGCTGTGGCTCAATTGGTTGGGCTCCCGTTTACCATATGGGAGGCCCTGGGTTCGATTCCCAGGGCCTCCTGGTTAAGACAAGCCAGCCTGCAAGGGGTGGTGAGCTGACACAGCAAGATTACCCAACAAAGGGAGGCAAGCAGATACAGAAAAACGTACAGCAAATGGACACTGAGAGCACAAGCAGCAAGGGGGGGATAAAAAAAAAAAAAAAAAAAAAAACAGAATGAAGAAGAGAAAATCCAAAGTTGGGGAAGGATTGCAATGACAGATATAGGCCATTTTATACCATAATATAACATGCAGAACTGTGTGGGAGAGAGTGTGGTCTACAATACGAACTATGGTCCATGCTTTATGGCAAATCCCCAGGATGTATTTATCAATTGCAATTAATGTGCCACACTAATGAATCTGTTTATGTGGGAGATTGTGGGATGTGTGGGAGGTGGGGCATACAGGAACCCCTATATTTTTGGTGAAAACTTTATGTAATCTAAGTATCTTTTTAAAAAAAATTAAAAATAAATAAATACATAAATACATTGCAATGTCACTCTGGACAATTCCCAAGTCCTGAAAAAGCCCCTGTATTACAACTGTTTTTCCCTCTCCCTGCCCCCAGAGCCTCCATGTCCACTGGCTCCACATCAGTGTTGTAATTTCTTCCATTGCTTGAATCACAATATGTCTATAGTAGAATACCAGTAAGTGCACTCTAGTCCATAGTTCTTCCCCCCATCCTGAGGAGTCTGGGATGGTGATGTCCACTCCACCTCCAATTGAGAAGAGGCTTATATCACATAGGGAAGATGGATGGGATTATCTTGCCTGGAGCTTCAGACTCTCTCCATTCCTTGGGATAGCCATCATCGAACAACATCTCCCCGCCACTTGTCCTGGGTGAGTACAATGAGCAGTAGAGTAGGAGTTGCTGCTCCCCCAAGGTTCTGGGCCAAGCAAACACATGGACAGCCCAAAGACTCAAGTCTCTGGATGTACACCTACAAACTCCAGCACCAAGTATAGGTTTGAATAGAAGGGACAGATGAGCCATGTGCAGGGAAGACATAGTTGAGTCCAACTCTGTCACTCTCAGGAGCTCAAATTCCAAAGTAGGGCCCACTGGCAAGGCACCAGTCTCTGGAGCTATCCACCCTGACATAGGATCTGGGTGTCTTTAGAGCCCTCAGAAGCCCCATTATTAGGGGTGATATCCACTTTGGAATTCTATGAGTACTACTGAGATGTGCATAAGCGTTACCTTTGGGATGACCTCCCGACACATTTTGAAATCTCTTAGACATATAAACTCATTTGTCTTTACCTTTTCCCCCCCTTTATTCGAGGTCTTTTTCCAGTCGCATTGCCAGTTGGTGCTTGGTCGCAATCCCTCGGTTCCAGGGATGTTTATCCCCGGGAGTCATGTCCCACACTGGGAGAAAAGTAATGCATTCATAAGCTGAGTTTGGCTTAGAGAGAGGCCACATTTGAGCAACAAGGAGGCTCTCAGGAGGCAACCCTTAGGCACCCCATAATACTAGGCTAAGTTTCAATATCAAGAGCAAAGACTCATAAGACTAGTCATCAATATCAAGAGCCCATCAGTGGATCATTCTCCTTTGCCAGACACTGCCCCTGCACTTGGGGGACTGCTGCTGCTCCATTAGAGATGTGGCAGAGCTCTACAGGATGGGAATTCAGTAGTCTCTCATTTATTATGGGGTCACCACCCACTGCGACAATGCCCCGTGAACATTTGAACATTTTTTATACCTTATATTTATGCTCAGGTAACTTCCTCCCATGCATCTCCTATCCCTGACACCTCACACCAACCATCTTCCCCCACCCCAGTTGTAACCGTTCTGTGATCCAAAGCCTGTTCAAAGATGAAGCCATTACAATAGCTGAATACAATTAATAAGAAAATGAAATAATAACGATGAGTTTAAATATAAGAGACAAAATACATAAAAATTAAAAAAGACCTAAAACTAAAATTAAATTAAAAGATTGGGATTTTTAAAAAATGAAAAATATAAAAATTTTTTTTTTGACCTTTTGCCTTTCATCACTGCAATATCTGGTGTCCAGTCTGTACCATGGCACCTTCCCCCTCTCAGTCCCTAGTGTCTCACTATTTTTCATTTTGTTTTCACAGAAGTTTTAGGTCACAGCAAAGTCACACACAGAATACAGGAGACTCTCATATACCCAACATCCTCCCCCTTTCCTCCCCACCATATTAATACCCCTTTATATGTGGATGGTAGCATTGTTATAACTGATATACAAATAGGGAAACATAGCTACTAAACATTGTCAATGGTTTACACTATGGTTTACATTTTAGACCATACACTTTTATAAATTTTGATGGTATTTACCATGTCCTGTGTCAATCACTGTATGGTAATGAAGAACATTTCCACTGACCACTAAATACCCCCTGTTTGACCTATTCTATTCCTCCCACCCTATCCCCCCTGAGTCCATGACGACCCCCTTGCTTGACTCTTTGGATGACAAGATTCATAGTTACATGCAACAAGAGGTCTTGACAAACTGGTTCATCCTCCCCTATTAGGAACTGCCCTTGCTCTTGAGAGATACCCACCTGTCTATTTCTGAACAAATCGTTCCTCCCAAAAATGGGAGTCCAACTCCTTCCCACTCATTATGTGGGTCTCCACCCACTGATACAGCACATTATGACAGAATGAACATTCACACCCTAGAAGCCTGCTCTAGGTGCGCCCTTACCTGAATGCTGCCTCATCCAACACCCTAAAGCAGTGACCTTTCCTTCTCATTTTTCCATAAGAGCATTCCGACCTCTTTACTTTCCACCTCATACCCACAAATCCCCAATGTTCACCTGGTCCCTCTCCCAACCCTCCCCCCAGTATCCTGGGTCTTCTAACCCACCCTTCCCAATCTACCCACCGGTCAACCCTGCACCACCCAACCCAATAATATCACTACCCTCCTGTCCTATCCCTTCAATACACAACTACACTCTATCACTTTACCAAATATTACATCCATACGCATGAAGGCTCACAATCTTCTCTTCTCTTCCTATTTCTTGTAAACCTATCTTATAGACAATAGCTCTCTGAGACTGCTCAATTTCCTTAATTCATATCAGTGAGGTCATGTACTATTCATCCTTCAATACCTGGCTTGCTTCACACAACATAAGGTCCTCAAGATTCATCCACGTTATCCTGTGTGTTAGCACTTTATTCCTTCTTACAGCTGAGTAATATTCCATTGTATGTATGTACCACATTTTGTTTATCCAATCATCTGTTGATTGGTGCCTGGGTTGATTCCAACTTTTGGTGATAGTGAACAATGATGTTATGAATATTGGTGTGCATATATCTGTTCGTGTCTTTGCTTTCAATTCTTTGGGGTATATGCCCAACAGTGGAATCGCTGGCTCACATGGAAGTTCTATAGTTAGTTTTTTGAGGCACCGAAAACTGTCCTCCATAATGGCTGGACCATTCTACAATCCCACCAGCAGTGGATGAGGGTTTCCATTCCTCCACATGCTCTTCAACACTTAGACTCTACTGTTTGTTTAACAGGCACCATTCTAATGGGTGTAAGGTGGCATCTCATTGTAGCTCTTAGCTCTGACTTGTATTTCCTAAATAGCTTGTGATGTTGAGCATCTTTTCATGTGCTTTTTAGCCATCTGTATTTCTTCCTCAGAGAAGTGTCTTTTCAGGTGGCTTGCCCATTTTATAAATGGGTTGTTTGTGTTTTTATTTTTGATGTATAGGATTTTCATGTAGGATATTAGTCTCTTATCAGATATATGGTTGCCAAATACTTTCTCCCATTGGGTAGGCTAACTTTTTACTTTCTTGATAACATCCTTTGAGTTGCAGAAGTTTTTAATTTTGAGGCAATCTCATTTATCTATTTTTTCTTTTGCTGTTTGTACTTTGGGTATGAAGTTCATGAAACCATTTCCTATTACAAGGTCCTGTAGATGCTTCCCTACATTATCTTCCAAGGTCTTTATGATCTTGGCTCTTATATTTAGATCTTTGATCCATCTTGAGTTGATTTTTATATAAGGTGTGAGATGTAGTTCCTCTCTCATTCTTTTGGATATGAATATTCAGTTCTCCAAGCACCATTTGTTGAAGAGGCCATTCTCTCCCAACTGAGTGGGCTTGGTGGCCTTGCCTAAAATCAGATGACTGTATATGTGAGGATCTATATCAGAACTCTCAATTTGGTTCCATTGGTCAGTATGTCTATCCTTGTGCCAATACCATGCAGTTTTGACCACTGTTGCTTTGTAGAATGTTTTAAAGTCAGGCAGTGTGATACCTCCAACTTCATTTTTCTTTTTCAATATGTCTTTGGCGATTCAGGGCCTCCTACCCTTCCAAATAAATTTTCTAGTTCATTTTTACAATTCATTTAAAAATACAGTGTTGAATTTATTGGAATTGCATTAAATCTGTAGATTAGTTTGGGTAGGATAGACATCTTGATGATGTTTAGTCTTCCTATCATGAACAGGGAATATTCTTCCATTTATGTAAGTCTTCTTTGATTTCCTTTAACAGTGTTGTTTAGTTTCTGTATATAAGTCTTTTACAACTTTAATGAAATTTATTCCTAGGCATTTGATGCTTTTAATTATTATTGTAAATGATTTTTTCCCTTGATCTCCTCCTCAGATTGCTCATTATTGGTGTACAGAAATGCTACCGATTTTTATGCATTGATCTTATAGCCTGCGACTATACTGAACTTCTTTATAAGTTCTAGACGCTTTGTTGTAGATTTCTCAGGGATTTCTATGTATAGAATCATGCTGTCTGCAAATTGTGAAATTTTTACTTCTTCCTTTCCAATTTGGATGCCTTTTATGTCTTTTTCTTGCCTCAGTGCTTGAGCAGACTATGTTAAATAGGAGCAGTGATACTGGGCATCTTTGTCTTGTTCCCTATCTCAGAGGGAAAGCTTTTAGGATTTCACCATTGAAGATGATGTTGGCTCTGGGTTTTTCATATATACCCTTTATCATGTTCAGAAAGTTTCCTTCTATTCCTATCTTTTGCAGTGCTTTTATGAGGAAAGAGTGCTGTACTTTGTCGAATGCTTTTTCTGCATCTATATAGATGATCATGTGATTGTTTTCTTTCAATCTGTTTATGTGGTGTATTATAATATTTGTTTTTCCCATGTTGAACCATCCTTGCATACCTGGGGTGAAACCCACTTGGTCATGGTGTATAATTCATCTGATATGTTGTTGAATGAGATTAGCAATATTTTGTTGAGGATTTTAGCATCTAGATTCATTAGAGAGATTGGTCTGTAATTTTCCTTTCTCGTGGCATCTTTGTTTGGCTTTGGTATTAGGGTAATGTTGGCATCATAGAATGAGTTAGGCAATTTTCCTTCTACATTTATTGTTTGGAAGAGCTTAAGCAGGATTGGTATTAGCTCTTTCCGGAATTTTGTTAGAATTCACCTGTGAAGCCATCTGGTCCTGGGCTCTTCTTAGTTGGGAGGTTTTTGTTGACTGAGTCTTTTCTTTACTTGTAATTGGTCTGTTGAGTTCATCAATTTCTTCTTTTGTCAATGTAGACTGCTTGTGAGTTTCTAGGAATTTGTCCATTTCCTTCAAATTATCATTTTTGTTGGCATATAATTTTTTTAAAGTATCCTCTTATGATACTCTTTACTTCTGTTGGGTCAGTGATGATATCCCCTTCCTCATTTCTTATTTTGTGTATTTGCATCTGCTTTCTCTTTTTCTTTGTAAGTCTGACTAATGGTTTGTCAATTTTATTGATCTTCTCGAAGAACCAGCTTTTGGTTTTGTTTATTTTTTCTAGTCTTTTCTTATTTTCTATTTCTTTGTGTACTGCTCTAATCCTTGTAATTTCCTTTCTTGTACTTTCTCTTGGGTAAGTTTGTTGTTGTTTTTCCAATTCCTCCAGGTGTGCAGTTAGGTCTTCAATTTAAACTCTTTCTTCTTTTTTGATATAGGCATTTATGGCTATGAATTTCCCTCTCAGCACAGCTTTTTTCTCCATCCCATAGGCTTTGATATGTTGTGTTGTCATTTTCATTCATTTCAAAGTAGTTACTGATTCCTTTTGAGAATTCCTCCTTGACCCAGTGTTTGTCTTAACTTCTGTATCTTTGTGCCTAGTCTGGTTCTTTAGCCCTTAGTGATTTCCAATTTCATTATATTGTGGTCAAAGAAATTACTTTGTATAATCTCAATCTTTTTTTTAATTCATTCAGAGTTGTTCTGTGGTCTAGCATGTGGTCTATCTTGGATTCAGAGTCTTTGTCTCTTTATTGATTCTCTGTTGAGATGTTCTGTCTAATGGTGACAATGGTGTATTAAAGTAGCCCACTATAATTGTAGAGGCATTTATGTCTCCACTTAGTATTTCCAGTGTTTGTCTCATATATTTTGAGGCACTGTGATTAGGTGCATAAATGTTTATGATTGTTCTTCCTTCTTGAAACATTACCCCTTATACTAATATATAATGTCCATCTTTGTCTCTTACAATAGTTTTGCATTTAAAGTTTATTTTGTCTGATATTAGTATACCTACTCCTGCCGTTTTTTGGGTGTTGTTTGCTTGTAAAATTGTTTTCCAGCCATTCACTTTCAGCCTCCTTGAGTGCCTGGGCCTAAGGTGGGTTTCTTTTAGAAAATATATAGGTGGGTCATATTTCCTTATCCTTTCTGCCAATCTGTGTCTCTTGACTGGTGAGTTTAATCCTTTAACATTCAGTGTTATTAATCTCAAGGAACTTCTTACATCAGCCATATTTTCTTTGGGTTTATGTATGTCATATGTTGCTTTTATTTCTCTTTTTGTCTTTTTAGTTATTCTTACACTCTTCTCCAACTCTCTCTCTCCTGTTTTTTTCCTTTCAAACTGTAGAACTTCCTCTAGTATTTCTTGAAGGGCAGGTTTCTTATTGGCATACTGTCTTAATTTTTGTTTTTCTCTTACTCTATCATTTTTGAATGCCATCTTTGCTTGATAGAAAATTTGTGGCTGGAAGTTTTTTTCTTCGAGTACCTTGACTCTGTCATACCACTGTCTTCTTGCCTCCATGGTTTCAGATGAGAAATAAGCACTTAATCTTATTGAGCTTCCCTTGTATCTGATGGTTCACTTTTCTCTTGCTGCCTTGAGTATTTTCTCTTTGTCTTCAGCATTGGACATTTTGACAAGTATATGTCATGGAGTAGGCCTGTTAGGATTTATACTGTTTGAGGTGTGCTGTGCTTCCTTTACATGTATGATCATCTCCCTCAATAGGGTTGGGAGGTTTTCAGCCATTATTTCCTTCAACACCCCTTCTGTTCCCTTTCCCTTCTTTTCTCCCTCTGGGATGCCTATAATGCATATGTGTATTTTGCATTGTTGTTTAAATCCCTATGTCCCTGCTGGATTTTTTCTGTCTTTTTATCTATCTGTTCTACTATTTGCTTGATTTCAAATGTACTGTCTTCCACATCATTAGTACTTTCTTCTGCCTGTTGAAATCTGCTGTTATGTGGTTCCAGTGGCTTTTTGATTTCTTGGATCATGCCGTTCATCACCATCATATCTGTTATCTTTTTATGTGTATTTACAATTTCTTCCATATGTTCTCCCAGTGTCTTCTTAATATCCTTAATCTCTTCCTTCACTTACTTAAGTTGTTCCATGATATTTGTTTGGACATCTTTGATTAGTTGTTCGATGCTCTGCATCTCTTCCTGGTTTTAAGTTTTTTCATTGGACTGGTCCATGTCTTCCTGTTTCTTAGTACGCTTTGTAATTTTTTGTTGCCCTCTGGTCATTATTTATCTTGATGGGTTTATTGAGTTGATTAATCTCTCTCTGTGCTCAAGAGTTTTGTTTAGCTGTTGGTTTTGTGTGTGTGTTAAATTTGCTCTTTGACACTTTGTTCTTCTTTTTCTATTTCCTTGCTCTTTTCTATGTTCCCTTGAAGGAAAAAGATTAGGGCCAGAGAAATAAAAAGAGCAAGAAAATAAAAAGGATAAGAGTAATAATAATTAACGTTAGAAGAGGGGCCATATAAGACTTAGTAAAATAAAAATTTAACTCATGAAAGCAATATAGAATAATAGGAATAAAAAAGTGAAGTACTTACAGTGAAATAGGAAACTGAATAGAGAAAAACATATGGAATGATTTAAAAGGCCAGAATGATGAGGAAAGAGGGAAAGAGAAAAGAAAGGATAGAAAGAAAAAAGTTAATAAAAATAAAGAAAACAGAATAGACAAGATAAAAATCAAAACCAGTAAAGTTGAGGACAATAAAAAAGGTGGAATGTAAGCACCACAACAGAAAGCAGAAGACAGAGAATGAAGGAAGGAAAAGGCATAGCACTGGTAGACAGAATCAGTATACACAGAAAATGGGAACTCAAGGAAGGAGAAGCACAGTAAATTAGATACAAGCTAGCAGCACCTAATTTAAAAAAAAGCGGGGGGGAGGAAAGACGAAAGAAAAACAAGAAATAAAACAAAAACAGCAACAACAACAACAACAACAAAAAATCCCAAACAAACACACAAGCAAGCAGTCAAACAAAGCTAAGGAAGAACAGTGTTCCTTCTTGGGCTCTTGTGGAGCCTCTAGCGCTGCCTGTGTTCATTAATCAATTACCCTGCAGACTTCTCTCTGCATGTTTTGAGGCAGGTTTTAGCGAGTAAACTAAGTTAATTTTTTTAAGTAAACTTTTTTTTTGGAAAAATAAGGGACCCAAAAGAAGCTAGTACAAAAATAATGTCAATGTTTTCCCTGTCCTATGGAATCAGCTGGATGTTAGATATCCCTGTGGATCACCACTCTTAGAGGAGTCGGGAATCAAACCAGGGCCCTCATACATTCAAGGCAGAGATTCCTCCTCTGAAATACCCCTCCAACTGGGTCAGCCAACTCTTCAGAAAGCTATTCAGTCACTTTCCCCAGGGGCAGATTTTACTCTCCTAGGGCAGCTGGATTCAGCAGGCTGTATGACCAGATCCCCCTTCCCCTCTTCTGGTCAGGTTGAGTTCCTTTTTGAAATTCAAATGGGACTCTGATGACTAAGTACACCACACCGAAGTGATTTTTTAAGCCTCTTCTAGACCACCCCCTCCTCCCAGGGTACCATAAATAAGCTCTTGAAAACATATTGAACACTTCCCACTGTCTGACTCCCTTAGGGGAGTTGAAATTCTGATAATCTTCAGTGTGTAACTATTAAATTGGCTGATTCTGCCGTCTCTCAGACCAAACCTCTGTATCCCAGGGCAGTTAGGTAAATCAGGCTTCCTCAGCAGATTTGCCTCTCCTTTCAGCCTAGTGCCACTTCAAGCCTGCTGGTGTGCTCCCCAAAGCTCTAAGGGGGTCCAGGCAACCAAACCCACAGAAAGGAAACCCCTCTCAGCCCCTTCCCAGAACCCTTCCACTGGTTGTCCTGCGGAAGTCAGGGCTCACCCTGGCTCTTTGTCCTGAGGGTGCAGCTTAGCCGTCCATGATTTCCATGGGGCTAAAAACTCACAGTTTTATCTTGAGCACTCTATTTCCCTGTCCAGCTCCCTCCAGATTGATGCCCCAAAGGCTCCTGCTCTGTGGGTTCCCAGAGCAGCTCACTCGGGCTGGATTCTGTCCCCAATCAGCCATCTTTTGTGAGAGAGATGGTGAGTGCCCACTTAAACTGACTCCATCTTGCCCCCTACCCAGTCTTGTCATTTAACATTAACTTTCTGGAAAGTTTTGGCAATGACTTATAGGAATAACAAAACAAACATACTTTTGGGGAGTTGCTATAGCTAAAGTTGCTGAAAGCCTGCTTACTATGTATGAGGTCCTGGATTCAATTGCCAGTACCACCTAAATAGCAAACAAACAAACAAACAAACAAACAAAAAAACCAAACAAATCAAAAAACCAACTCTCATCGGGGTGCAGCTGTAGATCAGTGTTTGAGTGCCTGCTTCCCATTTACAAGATCCTGGATTCAATCCTCAATACCACCTTTAAAAAAAAAAATCATACTTTTAACCTAGCAAAGCCAGTTTTAAAACACCATTCCAAGAAATAATTTAAATGAAAGAAGCCAATTTATTGTCATGCCTCAGCTATACATTTCAGCTAAAGATTGAAATAGCCTAAATGCTAACTGTGCAAGATGGAGTAGACTATTGTGTATTAATGGAGTGGTGTATTATAGTGCCATCAGTAGTGGATAAATTTAAAGACTGTGTATAAATATGTAAAGGACTGTACAAACTGATGATAGGTGGAAAAGAATGTAGATCTCAGAATAATGTGTGCACACAGAGAGCAAATATATAAAATGTATAAATAATAGGGTAGACATAGGTTTAATAGTCAATTGGTAATTTATAAAGACTCATTTATTTTATTTGGTTTTATGCCACTATTGGTATTTAGATACTGCTGATTGTTTCATTTTTAATTAAATACAAAAAGGAATTTTTATTATTTTACAATTATTATCATTGTAGAGTTTTCCTGAGAAGAGAGGTAAAAGCATGTACCAATACCCAACTTTCAGAGGAAAGACTAAACTCAGATTCAGATCTTTTGTGTGATAGCTAAACCCACAGATGGCCTTAAACTCCTGGTATTCACACATGTTTATAATTGCTCACTGAATAGAGCTGTTTTGCCTAACCAATAAGATACTATTTAAATGACAGTCATAATAGACAGTAATTTATGCTGTGTGCTCATGAATCACTCACTCTGGGGAAAGCCAGCTGTCATGTCCAGAGTATATTCAATCAATCCTATGGAGGGTGTCTTAGTTTGCCAAGGGGCTGCAAATGCATAGATCCAGAAATGGGTTGGCTTTTATAATATGAAATTTATTATAGGTAAAATATTACAGTTCTGAGATCGTGAAATATCCAAATCAAGGGATCAACAGAGATGCTTTCTCTGGATCCTGCCACATGGCAAAGCAAGATGGCTGCTGATCTCTGCTGAGGTCTCTGCCTTCCCCTCCAGAATCTACCATCTCCTAGAGCTCAGCTTTAGGCACCCAGTCATAGGGCTTGTCTTTTACGAGGCCTCTCAGTCTCAGCTGTTCTTCTTTCTTCCTGAGTTCAGCTGCAAGCTATCAGGCATTTGGTTCATCTCTCTCTGGGCCTCAGCTCTTTGAGTCTCTTGGGGCTCCTCTCCTTGAGCTCAAATGTGGTTGAACCTGGAGTTCTTCATCTCACATTGCAGGATCAAATATGGCATCTTCCTTTTTCTCTGTTCCTCGGTGTCTCCATTTATATAAGACCCTGCAAGAAGGCAGAGACTCAACCAGAGTCACATCTCACTGGTGTAGTGTAGTCCAATCCAAAGCAATCTATCAACTGATCTAATGCAATCAAAGGGTACCACATCCACAGGAATAGATTAGTTTTAAAACATAATGTTTTGGGGATTGATACAATAATTCCAATCTGTCACACTCACCCCTCTGAATTCCAAAAACCATGTTCCTTCCATATGCAAAATGCATTCATTACATCACAATATTTCAAAAGCCTTAAATTATTTCAGTAGCAATGCTAAGTAAAAAACCACATAATCAGTTATAGGCATATAGTTTGTCTTGGGTCAAAATTCTCCTTGGGCTGTAGATCTGTGAACCTTACAAAACAAATTATTTGCTTCCAATATACAAAGGACGGACAGACATAGGATAAACATCTGCATTACCATAGGGAGAAATTGGGAAGGAAACAGGGATTAAGGGTCCCAAAGAGTTCTGAAAACCTGCAGAGCATGCTCCATTAGATTTTAAAGTCTGAGAGTCATCTCTAGAACAACATCATCTTCTCCTCAGGGCCTCGTGGGTGCACACCTTTTCCAAGGGCATGGCTGGCAGCCATCTTCTTTGGTTCTACCTACATCAATCATCTGGATGACAACGGAACTCTAGACCTCACCCTCCAAAAACATTGGTATGATGGCCACACTGTCCCCAATCTCTGGGTCACAATCTCAACCCCCTTTGTACAGTGTGGTGGCAGCAGCACATACAGGTCCAACCCCTTCAGAACAGTGATGTGGCAACCTAACTCTCCATAATCTATGGGGATTAGGCCCAATTCCCACAGAGCATACAGTGGCAACATAACTCTCCCTAACCAGAGACTGTGCTCCACCTTCTCTATAGCCTAGGGCAGCCAAGTTCTCCTTGAACAATGGGTTGGAAGATCCATCCTCTTCAAATGTCAGGGAAAACTCAGACTTTCTAAATACATGGGTTGGGTCTCTCTCCTGGCCCAAGATGCCCTAAGTCCAGAAGTCAGCTTCCACAGTTTTCATCTGAAACCATTTTTCCTTCAATCACTCCCATTTCTGTCCCTCTTATTCTAGCCTGACAGTGGTTCCATTCATACAGATCTTGCAAAAATCTTATTGGTTTAGCATGCAGGAAACAGGGGTTTAAGACACAAGTCTGTCCTGGATAACTGCATTTCCAATCCAGACTTACAAGTTCCAAGTTTAGTTAAGTCTTCACATGGGGAACTATCCTTTGGGGGCTGGTTATCTGGAAGCTTTGAACTTCTCAAACCATCAATTTCTGGTTTCTTTGTGCCCAGCAGTTTAGTTCTCAGTTTCTCTCTTTCCTCTTGCATTTTACTATAAGCTTCAAGGAGAAACCAGGCTGCATTTTCCACAATTAATTTGGAAATCTTCTCAGCCAAATATCCAAGCCCATGATTTTCAAATTCTGCCTTTAACATCAGGAGTCAATTTTGCCAAGGTCTTTGCCACTTTAAAATAAGGATCGCCTTTCCTCCAGTTTCCTCATCAGAAATAACATTTGCATTCACATTTTTTACCAACAGTCTCTTCATAGCCATCTAGGCCTTTTCTAACAAGTGTCTCACAATACATCCCCAAACACCCCTTACCCATTTATAAAACTATTCCAATATTTTTGGTAATTGCAAGCAGCATGAACTCTACTCTCCTGGTACCAATTTTTGTCTTAGTTTGCCACAGGGCTGCTGATGCAAAGTACCGGAAATGGGTTGCCTTTTATAAAGGAGATTTATTTGGGGCAAAAGCTTACAGTTCTGAGGCCATGATATGTTCAAATGAAGGCATCAGCTGAGATGCTTCCTCAGGGTCCTGCCACATGGCAAAGCAAGAGAGTTGCTGATCTCTGCTGAGGTCTTTACCTTCGCCTCCAGAATCTACCATCTCCTAGAGCTCAGTGGTGGGCAGCCAGACACTGGGCTTTTCTCTTACTGGGCCTCTCAGTCTCAGCTGCTCTGCTTTCTTCCTGAGTTCAGCTGCATATCAGGCATATGACTTATCTGTCCTTGGTCCTCAGGTCTTTGAGTCTCTTGGGGCTTCTCTCCTTGAGCTCAGATGTGGTTGAACCTGGAGGCCTTTCTCTAACATTGCAGGATCAAGTATGGCAGCTTCCTTTTCCTCTGTGTCTTCATTTATTTAAAACCCAGAAAGAAGGCAGAGACTCAACCTGAGTCATGCCTCACTGATGTAGTGTAGTCTAACCTAAAGCAATCTAATCAGCTGATCTAAAGTAAATATAATGCAACCAAAGTGTACCACATCCACAGGAATAGAATAGTTTAAGAACATAATCTTTTTGGATTCATAAAATAACTTCAAACTGTTACAGAGGAGCTCAAATGATAAGGAACTGAGATCTCCTGTCAACAACCAGCACTGATGTACAAGGCATGTGAGTGATCCACCTTGAAACCAGCCCCCACCCTGCCCCCAGCCATTCAAGCCTTTAGGTGATTGTAGCTCTGGCCAACATCTTCACTGCAACCCCATGAGAGACCTTGAGCCAGACACAACAAGCATAACTGCTCCCAAATTCCTGACTCAAAGTGTACTGTATTAAGCCACAAAGATTTGTTGTAAGTTTTGTTGTATTTTGTTACAGTTAGCAATGACTACATCTTGGTCCATAGCCTTAGTGCACTTTTAGTTTTGTCCTTACTTTTCTTGAACTTGTCATATTCTCCTTTTATTCCAGCCCAAGACTGTGTAGACCAGTTTATTTAGCATTTGGAATAGCTTGGATTTCAGTTAATTTATGTCAAAATAAAGTCATTAAGTCCTGGCATCGATAATTTCTGTCCCTCCCATATTTGGACAAAGAGATGGAAGTATAACATATTGTTTTCTTCTACCGGTGAATAGGCTCTTCCCGTTCTACTGTGGAAATTTTTATAGCTTGGATGAATCCTTCAGCCCTCTCTAATGTTTGTCATGTTATGTAGTTCAAATGACTACA
Source organism: Tolypeutes matacus (assembly GCA_026826555.1). Lineage (NCBI taxonomy): Eukaryota > Metazoa > Chordata > Mammalia > Cingulata > Chlamyphoridae > Tolypeutes > Tolypeutes matacus. Next base: position 4,030,498 of record JAKSZT010053808.1, read on the forward strand.
AACTGTAATCTCTCTTAGTTCCTGGGCTGACTCTAGTTGTCTTGCAAGGGCTAAAGCTCTAGTTTGAAACCACTTTGCTTAGCTGGGTCCCAAATCCCTAAATATGGGTTTGAAACCCAGATCTACCACATATTGATATATGATTTCAGTATAGTATTTAATACTCTGAACTTATTTGTTGACTCTAAAATATGGGTCAATCTTACTTCACTGAGTTGTGAGGACAAAATATAATCACATATGTTAAATTCTTAGAACAGAAAAATCTGTCACATAACCAGCTGATTACAAAATCAATAAAGAGGCATCTCAAGGAATATATCCCAGAGTTAACATTTTAAAATAATGAAATACACAGGGTGTTAAAAAACAGAGTTCAAGACAAACAAAGAAATGATAGTCCAGTCAAATGAAGAGGATAAAAATCCAGAAAACACCAACAAATAAGACCAGAATGTGACATACCAAACAAAGACTTTTTAAAAATTATGTTAATAATGTTCAAGGAGATTAAGGAAAATATAGAGAAAGAACTAAAGGCTATCAGGAAAACAGTCAATAAGCAATATGAGAATCTTAGTAAAGAGAAAATTTACAAAGGAACCAAAGAGAGCTACTCAAGTTAAAGACCACAATAACCGAAATGAAAAATCCCAAGCAGGGTTACAAGAACAGATTAGAGCTGGCAGAAGAAAAAATCAACAAAATCAAAGAGAAAGCACTTGAAATGAGTCAGGCAGAGGAGCAGAAAGACAAAAGAATTATAAAAAGCAAAAATAACATAAGACACACCTGAATGCATACCAATATATACATTATGGGAGTCCCAGATGGAGAAGAGAGATAGAAAGAGGCACAAGGAATAGTTAAAGAAATAATGACAAAGAACATCCCAAACTTAGGAAAGTTGTGATTATGCACATTTAAGAAATTCATAGAACACCAAACAGGATAAGCAAGTAGAAAAATACACCCCACCATATATTGATAATGCTATCAAGTCAAAGTTCAGGGAGAGAGGTCTGAAAGTTGCAAGAGAAAAGCAAATTGTTACATAAAAGGAATTCTCAATTAGACTGAGTACTGATTTCTCATCAGAAACCATCTAGGTGAGAGGACAGTGGGTTGAAATACTTAAAGTTCTGAAAGAAAACAACTGGCACCCAAGAATTTTATTTTATTTTATTTTTTTCCAAGAATTTTATATCCAGTAGTCTATCTTTCAAAAATGAGGAGACATTAAGATATTCTCAGATAAACAAAAACTGAGGGAGTGCATCACCACTAAACCTGACATACAAGCAATGCTAAAAGGTGTTCTTCACACTGAAATGAAAGGACACTACACAGTAGCTCAAAGCAGCATAAAGAAATAAAGAACTGCCGTAAAGATAACTATTTGGGTAATTATAAATGCCAGTATTATTGTATTGTATTGTATTGTATGGTATGTAACACATTTCTTACTACAGGTGCTAAAGTACAAATGCATAAAAAGTAATGTAAATTTTTGGTTTTGTACATGCAATATAGAAGGATATATAGAAATATAGCAAAAGAAAATAGATGAAAAATATATCCAGAATCCAAAGAGAAGGCATCCAATATGGTAGAACACAAAAAATCAAATAAATGTAAAATTAGGCATTGACAGAAGAATTGAGGGACAAAAAGGTATGATATACAAAGGCTAAATATCAAAATAGCAGAAGAAAGTCCTGTATTATCAGTAGTGACCTTAAATGTAAATGGATTAAACTCTCCAGTCCAAAGGCAGAGATTGGCAGAATGGATAAAAAAGCATGACCCAATTATATGTTGTCTGCAAGAGACCCACTTTTTTTTTAAACAAACCAATTTTATTGATACATATTAATAAAGCATATAATTTATCAAAAGTGTACAAACAATGGTATTTGGTATAATCACATAGCTTTGCATACATCACTTTAATCATTATTAAAGCATTTTCATTATTTCAATAATAATAATAAACCAACCAAACAAGAAAATTCCTTACCTCTCAATCTTTGTTTCCCCTGCTGTACATAGCTGCTATTTCTGGCTATTCTTGCACAATTATTTATTTGTTTATTAAGCAGTTTTATTGAAATATATTCACATTACATATGACCTATCCAAAGTGTATAATCATTGGCTTTTAGTATAATCACAATGTTATACATTAATCATCTCAAAAAGTTTAGAACAATTTCATTGCTCCAAAAAGACTTCAAAACCCTTAGCATTCCTTCCCCAGCTCTACATAACCACTAATCTAATTTCATCTTTATAAATTGATTTATATATACATTTTATATAAATGGAATCATACAATATGTAGTACTCTGTGTCTGGTCTCCTTCACTTAGTATAATGTTTTCTTTGTCTGATATTAACATTTTGTAGTATTAACATATATTCAGCTTCAAAGAAAAACAGTCTTATATATGCAATTTTACCCATATTCATATTTCACATAATATATTTATATTTCATATAATATATTTAGTTTATAATGGGGCAGTCATACAGTATTTGTCTTTTTGTGTCTGGCTTCACTCAACATAATGTCCTCCAGTTTCATCCATGCTGTCATGTTTCACGACTTTGTTTCTTCTTACAGCTGCATAATATTCCATACTGTGTATACTCCACAGTTTGTTTATCCATTCACCAGTTGATGGACACCTGGGTTGTTTCCAACTTTTGGCTATCATGAATAATGCTTCTACGAACATCAGTGTGCAGATGTCTATTCATGTCACTGCTCTCAGTTCTTCTGGGTATATATCCAGCAATGGTATTGCCAGGTCCCAGGGTAAGTCTATATTCAACTTCCTTATGAACTGCCAAACAGTCTTCCACAGTGGCTGTACCATTCTACATTCCCACCAACAGTGAATAAGCATTCCTATACCTCCACATCTTCTCCATCATTTTCAGTTTTCCAACCTTTTAATAGTGGCCGGTCTAATAGGTGTGAAATGATATTGCATTGTAGTTTTCATTTGCATTTCCCTAACCATTAGTGATGTTGAACATTTTTTCATTTTTTCATGTATTGCTTCACCATTTGCATTTCTTCTTAAACAGCTGTCTTTCCAAGTCTTTTGCCAATTTTTTAATCACATAATTTGTCTTTTTATTGTTAAATTGTATGATCTCCTTATATATCATGGATATTAAACCCTTATCAGATATGTGATTGCCAAATATTTCCTCCAATTGATTCAGCTGCCTTTTCACCATTTTGACAAAGTCCTTTGAGGTGCAAAAGTGTTTAATGTTGAGGAGGGCCCATTTATTGTTTTTTTCTTTTGTTGCTTGTGCATTATCTGTAAGGCTTAAGAAACTAACACAACACAAGATATTGAAGATGTTTTCTTACATTTTCTTCTAGGAGTTTTATGGTTGTTTTTTTATATTTAGCTCCTTGATCTATTTTGAGTTGATTTTTGTATAAGGTGTGCGATAAGTATCTTCTTCCTTTCTTTTGGATATGGCTCTCCAGTTCTCCCAGCACCATTTGTTGAATAGACTGTTCGGGCCCAGTTGGGTAGGCTTAACAGCCTTGTCAAGCCCCAAGATGTGTATATCTATTGCAGGAGATGTGCCACTCTAATGAAGGATGTTTATGTGGGAGGTTGTGGGAGGAGTGGGAGGTGGGGCACATGGGAATCCCTACAATTTTTGCATAACATTTATGTAATCCAAGTATCTTTTAAAAAAAAAAATATTAAAAAAAAAATAACTTGACCCTAGATGTGAGGGTCTATTTCTGAACCATCAGTTCGGTTCCATGTGTCTGTCCTTATGCCAGTACCATGCTATTTTTACCACTGTAGCGAAGTAATATGCTTTAAATCTGGAAGTATCAGTCCTCCAACTTCATTCTTTTTAAGGACATTTTTTTCTTTTCTGGGCTGCTTACCCTTCAAAAAATTTTTGATTATTGGTTTTTCGATTTCTGCAAAAAAAAAGCTGTTGGATATTTTACTGGGATTGCATTGAATCTGCAAATTAGTTTGGATAGAATTGACATCTTAACAATATTTAGTCTTCTAATCCATGAACATGGAATGTCTTTCCATTTATTTAAGTCTTTTTCAGTTCCTTTTAGCGATGTTTTGTAGTTTTCTGAATACAAGTCATTTATGTCCTTGGTTAAGTTTCTTCCTAAATATTTGATTGTTTAAGTTGCTATTACAAATGGATTTTTTTTTCTGATTTCCTCCTCAGAATGCACATCAGTAATGTATAGAAACGCTATTGATTTTTGCATATTAATCTTCTATCCTGCCACTTTGCTGAACTTGTCTATTAATTCTAGTAGCTTTGTTGTGGATTTTTCAGGATTTTCTAGATATGGTATCATATTATTAGTGAATAGTGAAAACTTAACTTCTTTCTTTCCTATTTGGGTGCCTTTTATTTCTTTGTCTAGCCTAATTGCTCTATCTAGAACTTCTAACTCAATGTTGAATAATAATGTTGTCAGTGAACATCCTTATCTTGTTCCTGATCTCAGTGGGAAAGCTTTCAGTCTTTCAACTTGAGTATAATGCCAATTGTCGTTTTCTAAATATATGCACTTTACCCTATTGAGAAAGCTCCCTTCTATTCTTATCTTTTGGAATGTTTTTCATCAAGAAAGGGTTCTGTATTTTGTCAACTGCCTTTTCTGTATCAATTGAACGGATCATGTGATTTTTCTTCATTTATCAATGAGGTTTATTATAAGAATTGATTTTCTTGTGTTGAACTACCCTTACATACCTGGAAAAAAATCCACTTGAGCATGGTGTATAATTCTTTTAATGTGCTTTTGGATTCTGTTTGCATGTGTTTTGTTGAGGATTTTGCATCTATATTCATTAGAGATATTGGTCTGTAATTTTCTTTTTCTGTAGGATCTTTATCTGGTTTTGGTATTAGGGTGATGTTGTCTTCTCAGAATGAATTTGGTAGCATTCTTTCCTGTTCAATTTTTTGGAAGAGTTTGAGAAAGATTGGTATTAGATTGTCTTTGAATGATTGGTAGAATTCACCCGTGAAGCCATCTGGTCCTGGGCTTTTCATCTTTGGGGTTTTTTTGATGATAGTTTCAGTCTCTTCACTTGAGATTGGTTTGTTGAGGTCTTCTATTTCTTCTAGGGTCAGTGTAGGTAGTATGGGTGTATCTAGGAATTTTTCCGTCTCATCTACATTGTCTAGTTTGTTGGCATACAGTTGTTCATAGTATCCTCTTATGATGTCTCTTATTTATGCGTGTTCAGTGGTAACATCCCCCCTCTCATTTCTAATTTTATTATTTTTTTTGTCTTCTCTCTGTTTTTCTTTGTCAGTCTAGTTAAGAATTGTCGATTTTTTTTTATCTTATCAAAGAACCAACTTTTGGTTTTGTTGCTATTGCTTTTTTTTCTTGATTTCATTTATTTATTCTCTGATCTTTACTATTTCTTTCCTTTGGCTTAGTTTGGGATTAGTTTGCTGTTCTTTTTCTAGTTCCTCCAGGTGTGCAATTAGATCTTCAAATTTAGCTCTTTCTTCTTTATTAATGTAAACACTGAGGGCTGTAAACTTCCTTTCGGCGCTGTCTTTGCAGTGTCCCATAGGTTTAGCTATGCTGTGTTCTCATTTTTATTCATCTCAAGATATTTGCTGAATTTTCTTGCAATTTCTTCTTTGACCCACTGATTATTTAAGAGTGTGCTGTTTAATTTCCATATATTTATGAATTCTCCTTTTTTTGGTCCATTATTGATTTCCAGCTTCATTCTGTTATGATCAGAGAAAGTGTGCTGTACAATTTCAATCTTTTTAAATTTATTGAGACTTTTTTTTGTTACTCAACATATGGTCTATCTTGGAGAATGTTCCATGGACACTTGAAAAGAATGTATATTCTGCTGTTTTGGCATGCAATATTCTATAGATATCAGTGAGGTTTAGTGCATTTGTCATTTTATTCAAGTTCTTTGTTTATTTATTTATACTCTGTCCAGATGTTCTATCCCATATTGAGAGTTGTGTATTGAAACTCCAACCCTTATTGTAGATACATCTATTTCTCCCTATAGCTTTGCCAGTGTGTGCCTCATGTATCTTGTGGCACTGAGATTAGGGGCATAAATATTTAGTATAGCTATTTATTTTTGCTGAATTGCCCCCTTTATTAATATATAATGACCTTCTTCATCCCTTATAATAGTTTTGCATTTAAAATCTATTTTGTCTGATATTAGTATCACTACTCCAGCTCTTTTTGTTTTTGGTTACAATTTGTGTGGAATATCTTTATCCAACCTTTCACTTTTAACCTGGATGCGTACTTACATCTGAGGTGAGTCTCCTGTAAGCAACATATAGATGGCTCATATTTTTTTTAACCTGTTCTATCATTCTATGTCTTTTAATTGGGGAGTTCAAGCCATTAACATTCAATGTTATTACTGTAAACGTATTACTTACTTTATCAATTTTGATTTGGTTTTCTGTTGTCTTATCATACTATTGTTTATCTTTTTATCCTTTTATTTACCCTTTCTTATAATCTTCATTTCTATACTTTTCTCCATATCTCTTGCCCTTGTTTTTTCCTTTAAGGCTGCAGCACTCCCTTTAGTATCTCTTGTAATTCTGGTCTTTTGGTAACATATTCTATCAGTTTTTGTTTGTCTGTGAAGACTTTGAATTACCCTTCATTTTTGAAGGACACTTTGCCAGACACAGAATTCTTGGCTGGTTTTTCTCTTTCAGGACCTTAAATACATCATACCACTTTCTTCTCTCCTCCGTGGTTTCCGATGAGATGTGGGCACTTACTTTTATTGAGGTTCCCTTGTATGTGATGCTTTTCTTTTCTTTTGTTGCTTTCAGAATATTTTTTTTATCTCTGATATTTGTCATTCTGAATAGTAGGTTTCTCAAGGTAAGTCTTTTCCAATTCATTCTGTTTGGGGTTAGTTGCCCTTCTTTGATTTTTATATCTATGTCTTTCATAAGGGTAGGGAAGTTTTCAGTCATTATTTCCTCAAATATTCTTTTGTCTCTTTTTCATTTTTTCTCATTTTGGGACACCGATAATTCATATGCTTTTGCACTTCACGTTGTCATTCAATTCCCTGAGTCCCTGTTCCATTTATTCCATTCTCTTCTCTTTTTGTTCTCCTATCTTTTCCAGTTCAGATGTTCTGCCTTTGAAATCACTAATTCTGTCTTTGAGTAATTCAATCTGCTCTTATGTGCCTCTAATGTATTTTAAATCTCATTCATAGTGTCTTTCATTCCCATAAGGTCTATTAGTTTTCTTTGCAAGCTTTCAAATTGTTCTTTATGCTCACCCAGCATCTTATTAATATCCTTTATTTCTTTAGTCATATTTTCTTTCAATTGTTTAAATTGATTTAAGAGAGTTGTGCCATTATCATTGATTAATTGTCTTAAATCCTTTATCTCACACTTAATACACACTTACACCCTCCAACTTATTACAAAGCCACAGTAATCAAACTTAAAACTTATTACAAAGCCCCAGTAATCAAAACAGCATTGTTCCAGCTCAAGGACCAACATATATACCAATGAAATTGAATTGAAAGCTCGGAAATCAAACTTCATATTTATGAATTTTGACAAAGACCAAAGATCACTTAATTTGGAAAGAAAAGTCTTTTCTGAACAAATGTTGCTGTGGATACTGGATCTCCATTTGTGAATAAAATTGAAAGGAAAAAAGAAGGGGGACCTCTGCCTCACATCTTATACAAAAATTCAAATAAAAATGTATCAAAGACCTAAACATAAGCCCTGGAACTATAAAACTCCTAGAAGAATATATATGGAAGTATCTTTAAGACTTTGTGTTAGGCAATGATTTCTTAGACTTTACACCCAAAGTATAAGTAACAAAAGAAAAAAATAAATAGGACCTCATAAAATTTTAAAACTTTTGAGCCTCAATGGACTTTACCATGAAAGCGAAATGACAACCTACACAATGGGAGAAAATGTTTGGAAACTACATATCTGGCAAAGGTTTAACAGCTATAATATATAAATAAATTCTTCAACCTATCAACAAAAAGACAAACAACTCAATTAAAAAATAGGCAAATCTCTTGACTAGATATCTCTCCACAGAAGATATACAAATGGAAAGAAAGCATGTGAAAAGATGTTCAACATCATTAGCTAGTTGGGAAATGCAAGTCAAAACCAATGTGAGATACTATTTTATACCCATTAGAATGGCTGCTTTAAAAAAAACAGAAAATTACAAATATTGGAAAAGATGCAGAGAAATATGAACACTCATTCATTGCTAGTGGCAATTTAAAATGGTGCTGCTGCTGTGGAAGACAGTTTGGCAGCTCCTCAGAAGGCTAAGTATAAAATTATCATAAGACCCTACAAGCCCACTACCCAAAGAATTGAAAGCTGGGACTCGATCCTATATTCGCACAGTGATGTCCATAGTGACATTACTCACAATTGCCAAGAGATGAAAGCAGCCCCTGTGTCCATCAAATGATAAATGGTTAATAAAGTGTGATATATACATAAAATGGAATATTATTCTGCCATGGAAAGGAATGAAGTTCTGATATAGGCAATGCAGCTGTTGGGCAATTTGAAGTAATTATGAATTCCAAAAATATAATTGTATCATGCTTGTAAACTGATCTGTTAATCTGGGCATGATTAAGTTATGATTAGGGCGTTGACTGGGCCACATCAGTAGGGTGTTCAGCCTCACCCCTTGGTGGGTGGGGGAGGAAAATATAAAAGGCATCACAAAGAACAGCATTGCAACAGTTTTTGAGAAGCAATTTCGATGTTGGAGTTTTGATGTTGGAGAGAAGACCCCAGGAGAAGAGAAGTGAGCCGTTCACCTGATAGTCTGCAGCTGACTTTGTGGAGGAACCAGAAGAGGTAAGCCTGGAGAGAAACACAGCCCCAGGAAGAGAGGAACCCAAGAAGCCTGAACCCTGGCAAACGTCGGCAGCTGTCTTGCTCCAACACGTGGCAATGTGTTTGGTGAGAGAAGAAAATTAATGCTTTATGGCTGGGTATCTGTGGACTTCTACCCCAAATAAATACCTTTTATAAAGACCAACCCATTTTTGGTATTTCACATTAGCACCCCTTTGGCTGACTAATACAGGCAACAACATGGAAGAATCTTGAAGACATCCTGTTGAATGAAATAAGCCAGACACAAAAGGACAAATATTTTAGGATCATTTATATGAAACAATTAGAATTAGCAAACTTATAGAGTCAGACTCTAGAATATAGATTACCAGGGGATGAGATGGAGATAGAGAATGGGAAGTTAAGGCTTAAAATGTACAAGGTTCGTAGTTAGAATGATAGAAATATTTTGGTAATGGATGGTGGTGATGGTAACAAACATTGTCGATATAATTAACAGCACTCAAATGGATATATTTAAATGCAGTTAAAATGGAAAATATTATGTTGTATATATATTGTAACAGAATAAAATTTTAAAGAGACCCATAGAACTGTACTACACAAACTGGGAACCTTAAGTTAAACCATGGACTACTGTTAATAGTACAATTATTAAAATGTGCTTTCATTAATTGTAACAAATATAACACACAAATGCAAGATGCTAGAGTGGGGTATATGGGAATCCTGCATTTTATGTGATTATTCTATAAACCCACAATTTCTCTAATAAAGAAAAAAAGTCTTAGCTCAGTGTTTTTTCATAGATGGCATTCACATCTTTTTAGTCCCTTTTTCTTCTAGTCAATCTTCCCCAGGGAATGAATCTTTCTTGTGCCATTCAGATTTATAATATAGCCTCCCATTTGGCTCTGAAGTTTGCATTTCTTAATAACTCAAGCTAATGGACCCTTCCACCAGACCAAACCTCCTTGGATACTAATGTGAATCTATATGAAGTCTGAATTCAGCATTCCCTTTGTACACTATGATTATAAATTAATAATTTGCCCTCTGTGAAAGACAGTTACCCAAATCCTGGTTTCCTTCCCTTTGTCACTGGCCATTCCTGGGGTTCCCAGAATGTGGTCAATTCGTTCTGTGATGTCACAAACTAGGGTTTTACTGATATGATTTTTAAAAGAAAAATTATTTTTCTGCTGGTACTACGCATTTTGTGTTTTACTGACCAGAAACTTTTCCTTTGTGAAATAGCCTATTTCCTACTCCTATTCTGATGGGGCTGTCACTTACAAGATACTGCTTCCCTGACCATAGGGGTGGGTATGTGACTCAAGCTAGGTTTATCAGATTTTCTGTCCTAAGAATTTGGTTTCTGAATGGTAACACAGAGTAACTGAGGCAATTGGACCTAAGAGATCAGATGGAAGTACCCTGGAGAGGGTGCTAGAATAAAGTAAAGCTGAGCTACTTAGATGTGGTCCTGTTCCCTTTCTTCATGCCTGGTTTCTCTTTTATTTTATGAGGGATATAGTATATTTTGAATAATCCCTTCTTTTTTGCTTTAGTCAGAATTGTTTTTTAATGCTTCTCAAAAAATCTTCTAATTAATATACTTATGAAAGCATAATATTTACTATAAAATTTTTGAAAAATATAGATAATTATAACTTACATATTGAAAATCACCCACATTTTCACTATCTAGGGAGATTTATTGCTAACATTTTGGTGTATTTCCCACATACTTTGAGCACTGCCTTATTTCATAAGATATTTTCTGACATTACTCTTCATAAATATGATTTTATAGCTTGCATATTTCCATTGTATTGATGTACCATAATTTGCATCGTTTCTTCATTTTTTCTTTATCATTGGATATTTCTGTTGTTTAGTTTTTTCTAATATAAACAATGCCGTAATGAAATCTCTGCACATAAATTTTTGTTATGAATTATTTTTTTTGCATAGTGCAGATTTGACTCCATCTAGAACTCCTTTATTTTTAGTCGCTTTCCATCTAGCAGTAGTCATGTGGCCCTCTTGTAAATATGGAAGCAGAAGTTGCTGGGTGTGACTTCTGTGAAAGATATTTTAAAGGGACAGAGTTCTGCTGTCTTACCTTCTTCTCTAAACAAACATTATGATGATGATGATTATGGTTATGATGGAAAGGTGAAGGGCCTTCCTTTGCTACTTTCACTGTGCTGGAAGCACTCTTTATTATATTGCCCTCTGCATGAATTCTCCCAGCTACCTTTTCTCTTTTTGAAGTTTCTCTTAGGTTATCCAGGTTTCTAAAAGTCCCTGACCTTATCTCAAGGTTTCATAGTCAATGGTTTCACTAGCTACATATTACTGTCATGCTGTCCTCCACAGGTGTCATCTGCTGACCACCTCTTTGCATTCTTATTGTCCTGACCCTTGCTTGCACAGTGGATGAAAGAAAGGTTGGAATGTGAAATGATTCCTTGTAGCTTAGTGGTTAACGGAATGTTTTCTGGAGCTGGATGGGTGTGAATCATAGCTCTGTCATCAGCAATATTCTTAATTTCTTTATTCCTTTATTTTTTCATCTGAAAAATGGGGAAAATAATGGTAGCCACCTCACAGGGTTTTAATGAGAATTAAACAAGTTAATATTTGTAAAGCACATGTATTAAATGCTGAATGACTGTTTGTTAAATCATACCTCCTCCTACCTGATCTATATGTCTACTTAAAAAAAAAAAAAAGAAAAAAAAAAAAAAAAAAAAAAAACACCACATCTACACCATTGTCTTTATTACTGTTTCCCTGGCTTCCCTAATTTGGGACTTTTCCATTCTTGTGAAATGGAGTCTCATTTCACTTCTAACAAAGTTGCTAATCTTTACCGATTCACTGTCAGAAGACATGTGCTCCTTTTCCTGCCATGCTTGGGAATGGATCTGTACCCACGAACCCTCAGAGACTTCTTTCTTCTTTTGATCAATAGCCCACATTTGTGGTGGCATAAAGAACAAATGGGTTACATTTTGTCCAAATACTAATTTTACTTATTCCTATTCTTCATATAGTGCTCTAGGTCCTAGACTTTTCATATTTACTAAAGTCACTTTGAATTTTTCCCTGCCATTCCTAAAATAGTCAAATGATATTTTAACTTTAGCTATCTGTGACTCTCCTTACCTATTGAAAAATACCAGGTTGAAAATCACTGATAAGGTCTTTTGGGCTCTTACAATGGCTGATATGAATGTAGCACTGCTTATCTGACCCATTGTGCCATTCAAGAGAAACAACAGCAATAAAAATGGAATCAAATAGACTGGAAATAAATCAGCAAAACTGTTCTTAATATTTGCATGACACGTTACATTTTTCATCATAAGTTATTAGAGAAATGGTAAAACTCCCTTTGATTTGAGACACTACTATTTTTCCAAGAAAATAAATGATTAATTTGATGAATTCTACTGTTATTATTATATTTTCTCTGTTCTAGAGGGTGAATTCACTTATATGCCACCTTTTAGAATCTTTGTTTTTGTTTCTGATCTATTCATAAAGCATTCCCTTCAAAACACTATAATATATTTCTTACATATGAGTCTTTAAAGGTGGCACAGGGGCAAAAATTATCTGCTAACAAATATTTCTTCATTTAGGAGTGGTTATCTTTTCCATGTTGACAAAATTTCATCTGAAAAAAACAAGACATCAGGTAAATGTAATATCATTACTTTTTTTTTTTTTTAAGATTTTTTATTTATTTATTCATTTATCCCCCCCTTGCTGCTTGTGCTCGCCGGGTCAGCCAACCACGCCATGCAGGCGGGCCTTCCCTCACCAGGAGGCCCCGGGAACCAAACCCGGGGCCTCCCATATGGTAAACGGGAGCCCTACTGATTGAGCCACAGCCGCTAATATCATTACTTTTAAGTCATTTAGGTTTCCAGTTGGTAAAATCTACTTTTTATTCATTAACTATTTGAAATTTCTTGAATTCATTCACTCAGCAATCACTTATTAGTGCCTGCTGGGTATAAGACATAGAAGAAATAAAAAGATAGATAATATTTAGTTTTAATAGCTTCTGCTCAGAAACTTGGAAAAAATTCAAATTTTAATAAGGCTCAAACTCATGAAGATCACAAATTTTTTTCAATGACCACATAAGACTTGTTTTACTAGTAATTAATAAAATTACCAAAACAAAATAAAATTAAAACTTTCTCATAAGCAATGAGTAGCACCTAAAATGGATATATGTTGTAATGATTTTACCTATAAAAGAGCAAATGTGGATAGTTTAAAATTGTTTTAGTTTATGCTGAGAAAATTCCATATTTAAAACAATCAATAAACTTTTAGGAGTACAAAGGTAAATGTGTTTTAAAGATACTAACAATAAAAAATATAAGCATGTCATCAGCTGTGCATCTTCTTTCTGAATGCTATATAGACAAACAAAATATAAAAGACAAAAGCTGCCCAAGAGCACAATTTTAAAGTGGTTTAAAATAATTGAAGCCCAACGGATCTGTCCCTTTTCATATAAAACAGAGAGTCACAAGACATCTACCTCCTGAAATCATCTTCTACTAACCTGACAGATTTAATGGATCACATATTCTGAGTCTAAATGACCTATTTGTGTTGTTTTCTTTGGGATTTGGAAAACAGATATACATATAACTAAATATACTTACCTTTCATTTTCAAGACATAACAATTCAATTGCCAACATTTTTTTTTCAGGAAGAAATTGATAAATGCCCAAACCCCTTTTATCACTTTTATTTTGTATACTTTGTCTCTTCCTCTCACTGGCTTGTAGAATTTTCTAAATACCAAATTAACACATGAAACCTTACAATTGACTGAAAATCTGCAATCCCACAACTGAAAAAAATTTTCTTGACAAACATAAATCCTTAAAAACTCAGCAGTTCCAACTGGCTTTCCCATTCACCTTTCTGATAACAGAGAATATTTTATGAAAGTTTTCTTACATTATGAACCTTTAGCACATCAGTTCTATTCAATATAATTAACATTCCAGTGATATTCTTAACTGTTTCCAAGAACAGTATTGCTGAAATCACAGCCAAAAACCACTTGGAAAACATTTATTTGGTTACTTAAAGTTTTAATTCCAAAAAAAGACAGTAACCAATAAAAACAAACAAATAAATCACTACCCAGGATGAAATTTCATGTAATTTCTTATTTTATGTCTCCTTTTCAGAATAGACACAGTGTAATAACAATAAAAATGGAATCCGGTAAATAATAAATTTCTGAAGAGTCAGAGTAATAATGAACTCTAAGGTTTAATAATAACAGGAATTTGTAGTTACGAACAAATTTAGCTTAGTAGTAAAAGTTTTTGACCACTTCAAAGAATTCAATATTAGCAACTCAGATTTTTGTTTTAATTAAATAGGTGTTCATAAGAAGAAATCTTTCTTATCTACTTTTAAATTAACCTTTGGTAGATGAATAAACACAGAAAGAACCAATAATTTTATTTTCAGATGTCAGTCATGAAGGAGTAAGAGTTAGAGATTCTAAATACTGGAAGCCAAAACACAAAGTCACTTCCTCAGCAAGATTACTAAAAATGCCATAAATTCTCAGATCATCTCTCCAATACTTACACATCCTATGTTCTAGACCAGTGGATCTCAAAGTGCCTGCTCTGTCCAGCATAATTTGTATTAGCTAGGAATGGGATTGAAATGTAAATTCTTAGGCCCCACTCCAGTCTGACTAAATCAGAAACTCTGGGTAGAACCCAGCAATCTGTGTTTTAACATGCCCTCCAAGTGATAGTGATGCACACTAAGTTTGATAATCATTGTTCTAAAATTTAATTATGCCCTTTCTCTTAACCAATTTGTTTCTCTCCCTGTCCACATATTGTTTCTCTCCTATCTACAAGCATGAAATCATGTCAAATCATGACACTCCTCTCATAAAGCCTTCTAATAGCTGCCTATCACACACAAAGTAAAAGTCACTGTCCTTACAGTGGCACACACGATCCTGCAGAATCTGCTTGCTGTCCTCCACTTCCATCCAGTATAAGTTTGTCAATTTTTTTATTTTCAATTAATTTCAAGCTTTTTGTTTGAAATGGCTAAAACAGTGCCTCACACATAGTTGTTATTCAATTAAGTATTTGGAGAATGAAAGAAGGAAGGAAGGAGAACTTGATTTAGCTCCTTTAATTGTTAAAAATTACTCACTACATTGCCCAGCTATATCTTCTAGACAATGCTAAAATACTCATGTTGCCTAAACATCTCAAATATATGGTTATACCGGTTATCTTTACGTCTTATTCACCAAGTCGTTTCCTTCTACTCTCCTTACAATCTTGATTCCGTTCTTACAGCTCAACTGAAACTGAATGCCATCTTGTGTAATAGTAAGATCATGATCTATACACTCTTTATTTCTTTTTAGATTTATTTATTTATTTATTCCCTCCCATTTTTTCTTTCTTTTTTTTTTTCCGTTCACTGTCTGTTCTCTGTGTCTATTCACTGTGTGTTCTTCTGTGTCTGCTTGTTTTTTCTTTAGGCAGAACCAAGGAACAATCCTGGGAACAATCCTGGGACCTTCCGGAGTGGGAGAGGGTGTTCAATCTTTGTACCCCCTCAGGTCCCTGGCCTGCTGAGTCTCTTATTGCCTCTCTTTTGTGTCTCTTTTTGTTGCATCATCTTGCTGCACCAGCTCTCCACTTGGGCCAGCATTCCGTGTGGACCAGACTCCTGTGCAGGCCAGCACTCCACATGGGCCAGCTCTTCACTTGGACCAGCTTGCCATGCAGTCCAGTTTGCCTTCACCAGTAGGCCCTGGGAATCGAACCCTGGACCTCCTATATGGTAGACAGGAGCCCAATCACTTGAGCCACATCCGCTTCCCTATGTTTTCATTTTGTTTAACTTTGCACAGTATAACTTTGCACATCCTTTTATTTTCAGTCTATTTAAATCACTTTGTTTGAGGTGTATCTATTGTATACAAAATTGAGTTGGGTTTATCTCTCAAGCAAAATCAGAAAACATTTCTTTTAATAGGTAAGTTTAGTCAATTTACATTTATTGATATAGCAGCTATGTTATAAAGTGAAAATTTATGTCTATTTTAAATTTATTTTTAGTCTTTCATAATGTAATCTGCTTGATTTGTTTTATTTGTTGTTTATAGTTCCTTGACATTTAAGAAATTTTATATATTTTGCTCAAGTAATTATATTCATAATGACTTTACATAGTCTCTTATTCCCCTTTTTCTTCAATCAGTATCTTAGTTTCCTACTGGGAATATTCTTATGTAGTATTTGTTATGCTTATACTTTAATAAACACCCTTTGGTGTACAACTGTGTTCTATTACTTGCTTTGCAAATTTTAGATTATATTCTTTGACACCCAGCTGTTACAAATAAGACAATTAGTGAGCCTTTTCTGCCTCTTACCTCCACTTTCTTTCTGTATTCTTCTCCAGATTTTTAAAAATTAGATTATTTTATCATTATCAGGACATACAATATTTATATTGTGTCTGTCAGCCAAACACATCCTATAGTTTTAGTCTTAGTAATACTGTTAAATATATTCAATGATTACTGGCCATCCTTTGTTGTAGTTTCTCTCAGACATCTCCTGGTTGGCTCAAGGTTATTATCTTACAGGTTCCTCAAGAAAAGCTTATAGGTATATTACTTGTTTAATTATTCCATAATTAATATTGATTTTCTGTAGACTTTACACTTGAAAGACAGTTTCCATGGGCTTAAAAGTGCTTTATTCTTTTCAAGTGTTGTAAATGACTGCATGAAATTTTTAATCATATGAAAGAATAGATATGTGGCAAGATGGCATTGGTTTAAGTGGGCACTAACCATCTCTCTCACAAAAAAAAACGGCTGAGTGGGGGCAAGATCCAGCCTGAGAGAACTATTTTGGGAATCCACAGAACAGGAGGCTTCAGGACACTGATCTGGAGGGAGCTGTACAAAGAGATAAACTGCTCAAGGTAAAACCATGAGTTTCTCACCTCTGAGGCTGAAAATGGGAGACAACTAACCCACCTTCAAGGCAAAAAGCTGCTGCGAGCCCTGACTCCCTCCAGCCACCAAGCAGAAGGGAGCATTCTTTTAGAATGGGAGGGTTCTGGTGAAGGGTGGAGAGGGTTTTCATTTCTGTCAGTTTGGTTGCCTGGATCCCCTTTGAACTTTGGGAAGCATATCAGCTGGCTGAAGTGGCACCAGGAAGATGGGAAAGGCGAATCTGCTGAGGCAGCCTGATTTACCTAACTACAATGGGATAGAGAAACTTGGCCTGGGAGAGGGCAGAGTTAGACAATTGACTAGTCCTCTGCTGAAAACAATCAAAATTTCAACTCTCCTAAGGAAATAGGGCAATAGGAATAACTTAATAAGTTGCAAAGAACCTATTTAGGGTCCCCTGGGAGAAGGGGGTGTTCTGGAAGAACGTTGAGAGACATTTTTTCATTGTGATTTTGGTACCAGGGTCCTATTTGAATTTCAGAAGGGTACTCAACCTGACCAGGAAAGGTGAGGGGGGATCTGCTCACACAGGCTATTATGTCCTGCCACCCCAGGAGAGAAAGCAATAAAAATAGAAAGGGGGCAGGGACAGACAGACTCTTAATCAGCAGGAATCTACCCAACAAAGAGTCAAATCTGCCAGAGGGAAAGTGACTGGATATTTTCTGAAGAGCTAACTGACCCAAAGAGAAAGTTTAGCTCAGTGGAGGAGGTTCCACCTTGAATATATGAGGTCCCTACTTTGACTCCCTGCTCCTTTCAGATTAATGATCCACCAGGATATAAAATATCCAGCTGATACTGTAGGACAGGGAAAACATAGACATTATTTTGTATTAGCTCTTCTTGGGTCTCTTATTTTTCCGAAAAAAGTTACTTTTTAAAAAATTTTACTTAGTTTACTCACAAAAACCTGATTCAAAACCTGCAAAGAATAGGCTGCAGGGTGATTGATGAACACTAGCAGCCTGAGAAGCTCCACAGAGGCCTAAGAAGGAAGGCTGCTTTTTCTTAGTTTTTCTTTGACTGCTTGCTTGAGCTTTTTTTTTTTTTTTTTTTTTTTTTATCATTTTTTTTTGCCCCCCCCCCCCCTTTAATTAGGTGCTGCTGGCTTGTTTCATGTTTGATGTGTTTCCTCTTCCTTGATTTCTCTTTTTCTGTGTATACAGATTTTGTTTACCAGTGCTATCTTTTTTCCTTCTTCATCTTTCTATCTTCTGCTTTCTGTTCTTGTTCATACATTCCACCTCACTTTGTTTAGTCCTCAAATTTTCTGTTTTTTTATTACCATCTTGTCTATTATGTTTTCTTTCTTTTATTATCTTTCTTTTTGTCTTTTCTTACTCTTTCCCTCTCTCTTCATCATTCTAGACTTTTGATTCATTTTACATATTTTTCACTATTCAGTGTCCCATTTCATTGTTGGTACTCAACTTTTTTATTCCTATTACTCTACCTTGCTTACATGAGTAAATTATTCATTTTTTTAGGTCTTATATTGTTCCTCTTCTAACTTTGATTATTATTACTACTATTATCCTTTTTCTTTCTTACTATTTTTAATTTCCCTGGCTCTAATTTTTTTCCTAAACAGGAACTTAGACAACAGCAAGGACTTAGAATAAGTGGAACAAAGTTTCAAAGAGAAAATTTTACACACTCACACAAATAGCGACTAAATAAAACCATAGAGAAGTGAGAGAAGTTAATCAACTGCATAAATACATCAAAATAAAAAAGTGACCAGAGAACAACAAGAAATTGCAAACCATATTAAGAAACAGGAAGACATGGCCCAGTCCAATGAACAAACTAAAAGCAAGGAAGAGCTGCAGAACATTGAACAACTAATCAAAGTTGTCCAAACAAATATCATGGGCCAACTTAATGAAGTGAAGGAAGAGATTAAGGATATTAAGAAGATCCTGGGAGAATATACTGAAGAAATTGTAAACATACATAAAAAGATAACAGATATGATGATGATGAATGGAACAATCCCGGAAATCAACAATACACTGGAAGCAAATAACAGCAGATTTGAACAGGCAGAGGAAAGAATCAGTGATGTGGAAGACAGTACATCTGAAATCAAACAGATACTAGAACAGATAGATAATAAGATAGAAAAAATCCAGCAGGGACTTAGGGATCTGAACGACAACAAAAATCACAAAAATAGAAGTAGAAGGAACTTTGCCTACCTCAAATGTTGGCTATGATGGCAACATTACCTTAATACCAAAGTCAAACAAAGATGCCACAAGAAAGGAAAATTACAGAACAATCTAATTAACCAAGATGCTAAAATCCTTAACAAAATACTTGCTAATCATATTCAACAACATAGCAAATAAATTATACACCATGACTAAGTGGGTTTAATCCTGGGTATGCAAGGATGGATCATCATAAGAAAATCAATCAATGTAATACACCACATAAACAGCTCAAAAGAAAAAAATCACATGATCATCTCTATAGTTGTAGAAAATGCATTTGGTGAAACACAGCAACCTTTTCTGAAAATAAATGCAAAAGATAGGAATAGAAGGAAACTTTCTGAACATGATAAAGGGTATATATGAAAAACCCACAACTAACATCATATACAATGGTGAAATCCTAAAAACTTTCCCTTTAATATCGGGGAAAAGACCAGGATGCCCACTATTACTACTACTATATAACATTGTGGTATAAGGACTTGCTCGAGCACTGAGGCAAGAAAAAGATATAAAAGGTGCCCAAATTGGAAAGGAAGGAGTACAAATTTCACTATTTGCAGAAGACATGATCCTATACATGGAAAGCCCTAAGAAATCTACAATAAAGCTTCTAGAACTTGTAAATGGATTCAGTAAATTCGCAGGCTATGAGATCAATGCGCAAAAATCAGTAGCCTCTCTGTACACCAATAAAGAGCAATCTGAGGAGGAAATCAAGATAAAATACCATTTAAAATAGTAACTAAAATAATAAAATAGCTAGGAATATATTAAACTAAAGATGTAAATGACTCACACACGGAAAACTAGACAACACAGTTAAAGGAAATCAAAGAAGACTTAAATGTATGGAAGAATACTCCATGTTCATGGATAAGAAGACTAATCATCATCAAGATGTTTATCCTACTCAAACTAATCTACAGATTTAAAGCAATCCCAATAAAAATCAACACAGCATTTTTTAATGAATTGGAAAAACTATGAAATTTATTTGGAAGGGCAAGTGGCCCTGAATAACCAAAGAAATATTGAAAAAGAAAAATAAAATCAGAGGAATCACACTACCAGACATTAAAGCATACTACAAAGCTACAGTGGTCAAAACTGCATGGTATTGATTGACACAAGGATAGACATATCGACCAATGGAACCGATTTGAGAGTTCTGATATATATCCTTGCATATACAGTCAACTGATATTTGACAAGGCCACCAAGCTCACTCAGCTGGGAGAGAATGGCCTCATCAACAAATGGTGCTTGGAGAACTGGATATCAATATCCAAAAGAATGAGAGAGGAACACCATCTCACACCTTATACAAAAATCAACTCAAGATGGATCAGACATCTAAATATAAGAGCCATGACCATAAAGACTTTGGAAGATAAGATAGGGAAGCATCTACAGGACCTTGTAATAGGAAATAGTTTCATGAACTTCACACCCAAAGCATGAGCAGCGAAAGAAAAAATAGTTAAGTGGGATCACCTCAAAATTGAAAACTTTTGCACCTCCAAGGAGGTCATCAAGAAAGTAAAATGGCAACCTACCCAATGGGAGAAAATATTTGGCAACCATATATCTGATAGGAGCCTAATATTCAGCATATATAAATACTATACCTCGAAAATAAAAAGACAAACAACCCATTTAAAAAATTGGCAAGCAAATGAAAAGACACTTTTGCAAAGAAGAAATACAAATGGCTAGAAAGCACATGAAAAGATTCTCAACATCACTAGCTATTAGGGAAATGCAAATCAAAACTACAATGAGATACCATCTTATACCCATTAGACTAGTGGCTATTATAAAAACAGAGGACTACAATTGTTGGAGAGGATGTGGGGACTAGGAACACTCATCCACTGCTGGTGTGAATATAGAACAGTCCAGCCATTGTGGATGACAATTTGGCAGTTCCTCAAAAAACTAACTATGGAACTGCCATATGATCCAGCAATTCCACTGCTGGGTATATACCCAGAAGAACTGAAAGCAAACACGCGAACAGATATATGCACACCAGTGTTCATAGCAGCATTATTCACTATTGCCAAATGCTGGAATCATCCCAAATGCCCATCAACAAATGAATAGATAAACAAAATGTGGTACATACATACAATAGAATTTTACTCATCTGTTAGGAGAAATACAGTGCTAACACATGGGATAACATGGATGAATCTTGAGGACTTTATGTTGAATGAAGCAAGCCAGACATTGAACAAATATTACATGACTTCACTGATATGAATTAAGAAATCCAGTAGACTCAGAGCTATTGACTGGAAGATACGTTTACAGGAAATAGAAAGGGAGAAGAAGGTTGTGAGCCAACGCCCATACGGGCAAAATGTGGAAGTGTGTAATTGGGCAGTGAAAGGATATGACAGGAGTGTAGTGATACTATCGGTTTGGGCTGTGCAGGTTTGACAGGGGGATAAAGTGGGGAGTGTGGGTTGGATGGTCCATGGAACTGGAGGTAGGGTTGGGGAGGATCCAAATGAACACTGAGGATTGGCAGGTATGTGGTTGAAAGCCAAAGTTGGGAATGGTCTTATGGCAATATGACAAGGAAAGGTTACTGGTTTAGGGTGTTGGATGTGGGGGTGCATTCGTGACAAGGTGCATGTGGGGCAGGCTTCTAGGGAGTGTGCTAGTGATCATTTTGTCATAATGTGTTGTATCAGTGGGTGAAGACCAACATAATGAGTGGAAAGGCGTCAGACTCCCATCCTGCGGAGGACAAATATGTTTCCAAACAGAGAGGCAGGAGTCTTTCGAGAGCATGGGTGGTTCTTAATATGGGAGCACAAATCAGTGTGTCAAGACCTCAGTGTTGTTGCAAGTAGGTATGAATCTTGTCATCCAAGGAGTGAAACCGGGTGGTTGTCCTGGGCCCTGCGGGGAGGGGTAGGAAGGGATAGAATAGATGGAACAAGGCATATTTAATGGGCAATGGAAGTGTTCTACATGATCTTGCAATGATGGGCACAGGCCATGTTAAATATCATCAAAATTTATAAAATTGTATGGTTTGAAATGTAAAATATAATGTAAACCATTGACCATGGTTAGTAGCTCTGTTTCACTATTTGTATATCAGTTGTAACAAATTGTACCATCCACATATAAAAAGGTATTAACATGGGAAGGGGGTAAAGGAGGAGGATGCAGGTATATGGGAGTCCCTTGTATTCTATATGTGACTTTAATGTGACCTAAAATTTCATTGAAAACAAAATGAAAAGACACTGGGGAAAAAAATGGAAGAAAATGTCACTGTACATATAGGACAACAGATAATCAAAAAATTTTAAAAAATTTTGATTATTTTTTAATATACCAATTTTAAAATTTTATTCTATTTTTAGTATTTTAAAATCTTTGTTTATTTTATTTCTTATATTTAAACCTATCATTATTATTTCATTTTCCTAATAATTGTATTTGGCTATTTTATTGGCTTCATTTTTTTTTTTTTTTGGATTAGCATTTCCTTTTTGTTTTAATTTTTTTTATATTTTAAAAGATGCTTAGATTCCATAAAGTTACACAAAAAATATATGGATTCTCATATTCCCCACCTCCCACACCTCCCATAACTTCCCACATAAACATCCTTCATTAGTGTGGCACATCACCTGCAATGGATATACACATCCTGGGGCTTTGCCACTAAGCATGGACCATAGTTCACATTGTAGACCACACTATCTCCACACAGTTCTGCATCTTATATGCTGATGTAAAATGGCCTATATCTGTCATTGTAATGTCACTCAGGATAATTCTCAAGTCCCCAAAAAGCCCCTGTATTACAACTGCTTTTCCCTCTCTCTGCCCAGAAAGTGTCCAGTGGCCACTGGCTCCACCTCAATGTTGTATTTTCTTCCATTGCTTGAATCACAATATGCCAACAACAGAATACCAGTAAGTCCACTCTAATCCATAGCTCTTCCCCAAATCCTGAGGAGTCTGGAATGGTGATGACCACTCCACCTCCAAGTGAGAAGGAGCTTATATCCCATAGATAAGATGGATGGGATTATCCTGCCTGCAGCTTCAGACTCTTTCCATTCCTTGGGGTGGCCATTGTCCATCATCACCTCCTCACCAGGTGACTTGGGTGAGTCCATTGAGCTGTAGAGTAGGAGTTGCAGCTCCACCGAGATTCCAGGCACAGCTGGCACATGGGCAGACCAAAGGCTCCAGTCTCTGGAAGTACACCTACAAACTCCAGCACCACATATAGGTTTGAATAGAAGGGATTGATGGACCATGTGCAGGAAGGACTTATTTGAGTCCAACTCTGTCACTCTCAGGAGCACTGATTACAAAGTATAGCCCACTGATAAGGCATCAATTTCTGGAGCTATCCCCCCTTATATAGGACCTGGGTGTTTCCAGAGCCCTCAGGATCCCCTCTGTGTGGGGTGATATCCACTTTGGTGTTCTATGAGATCCTACTGAAGGTAATGAGTTTGGCTTAGAGAGAGGCCACATTTGAGCAACAAGGAGGCTCTCAGGTGGCAACCCTTAGGCACCCCATAACAGTAAGCTAAGTTTCAATTACAAGAGCAAAGACTCATAAGACTAGTCATCAATAACAAGAACCCATTAGTGGACCATCCTCCTTTGCCAGACACTGCCCCTGGACATACATATAAGTTATATAAATATGTTCAAGTGTTCACATGGCATTATCACACTGGGTGGAGAGTCACACAATAACCAAAAGAATATTGAATTCCCATCCTGGAGAGCTCTGCCACATTCTCTAATGGAACTGCAACAATCCCCCAAGTGCAGAGACAGTGACTAGCAAAGGAGGATGGTCCATTGATGGGCCCTTAATGTTGATGACTGTGCTTGTCAGCCTTTGCTCTTGAGGTTGAAGCTTGGCCTAATGTTGTGGGGTGCTAGGGAGTTATCTCCTGAGAGCCTCCTTAGTGTTCAGATGTGGCCTCTCTCTAAGCCAATCTGAGCATAGGAATGCATTGCCTTCCCCTCAGCATGGGACATGACTCCTGGGGATGTGCTTCCCTGGTACCAAGTGATTACTACCAAGCACCAACTACCAATGCAACTGGAAAAAGACCTCGAATAAAAGGGGGAAAAGCTAAAGACAAATGAGTTTATATGGCTAAGAGACTTGGGGGTGGGTCGGGAGGTCATTACAGAGGTGGCACTTGTGCACCTCTAAGCAGGATTTCATAGACTGCCAAGGTGGATAGTGCCCCCAAATAGTGGGGCTCCTAGGGGCTCTAGAGACAGCCAGATCCTGTGGTCAGGGCAGATAGCTCCAGAGTTTGGTGCCTTCCCAGTGGGCCCTACATTGGTGTTTGTGCTCCTGAGAATAACAGAGTTGGACTCAGTTATGGATTCCCTACAGATGGCTCATCTGTCCCTTCTATTTGAACCTATCGTTGGTGTTGGAATTGGTAGGTGTAAATCCATGAGACTTAAATCTTTTGGCTTTCCATGTGCCAGCTGGGCCCTGAGCCTCAGCAGAGTTGCAACACCTACTCTCCAGTTCACTGGACTCACCCAGGACAACTAACAAGGACGTGAGGATAGACCAACACCATACCAAGGAAATGAGAGAGCCTACAACTGCAAGCAAGAGAGTCCCATCCATCATCTGTATTGGATCAAAACCCCCTCTTAGCTGGAAGTGGAGTGGATATCGCCATCCCAGAATCCTCATGATTGGGGAGTGAACTATGGACTGTAGTGGACTTACTGGTATTCTGCTGTGGGCTTGTGATTCTAGCAATGGAAGAAATTACAACATTGACGTGGAGGCAGGGGCCACTGGAGGATCTGGGAACAAGGAGAGGGAAAAAAAGGTGTAGTACACAGCCATTTTCGAGACTTGGGAATTGTCCTGAATCACATTGCAATGACAGCTATTGGTCATTATATACCTTTCCATAACCTACATAATTGTGTGGGAAAGAGTGTAAACTACAATGTAAACTATAATCCATACACAGCGGCAATGCCCCAAAATGTGTTTATCAATTGCAATGAATGTACCACACTAATGAAAGATGTTGTTTATGTGAGAAAATGTGGGCAGTATGGGGAGTGGGGCATATGGGAATCCCTATATTTTTTGCGTAATAATTATGCAATTCAAGTATCTTTAAAAATAAAAAATATATTTATAAAAATAAAAAAGCATCTACATGAAAAAATTATTAGTAACATTTGATAATAACAAAATCTAACTTTTAGAAATGGAAAAATAGTTGTTTAAATTAAAAACTCAATGACTCAATTTTAGAGCAGTTTATAAATAACTGAACAGAAAAATAATGAATGATAAGTTATTACCTAAAGTGAGCCTAGAGAGACAAGGAGAATTTAGACATGTATGATAAAATGCAAATAACTATACCAGAATGAAACAATATAGAGAATAGATTATATCTCTATATTTCTTTTACGTTATATATATTCTCTAGTACAGAGAATATTTAAAGAGATAATGGATGAAAATGTTCCAGTTCTGATAAAAGACATGAATCTACAGATACACACACAAAAATCCAACAAATACCAAATATTTTAGTTTACTAGGCTGCTCAAGCAAATATCATGAAATGGGTGGGGTTAAACAATGGAAATTTATTAGCTCATGGTTTTGAGGCTAACATAGGAATTGAAATGAGGGTATCAACAGGGCAGTGCTTTTTCTCCAAAGAATATGGTGTTTGTGGCTGACTGCCAGTGATCCTTGGTCCTTAGCTCTTCTATTTGCCTCATAAAATGGTCTTACTTACAATGGGTTCATACCCCTAGGAATGGATTAAATTTAAGAACATGTTTTTTTCTGGGGTACATATAGCTTCAAACCACCACACCAAGCATGATTTTCTTTTAAAATACCTAAACTTAGGGATATTAATACCTAAACTTAGGGATTTGATGCACAGAGCATCAAAGACAAAAAGAAAATTTTACAAAAATCCAGAATAAGGAGAGTCATATATAAATGAATGCCAATTAGAATTAAAGCAGACTTCTAAGTGTAACAATGAAATCCAGAAAAGAGTGGAATAGTATCTTTAAACTACTGAAAGAAAATCAATGTCTACCTACTTGTGTACTATGAAAACCGTTTCTCAATAATAAGATGAAAATACACCATTTTCATATAAACAAAAATGAGACAGCTTACCAAGAACAGGCTACTAATAAGGAAACCTCTAAAGGTTATATCTCAGGCAGAAGGACAATAGTCCCAGAATTAATGACTAAGAGGAAAAAAGTGAATGGAGAACATAGAAAGTTGTAACATGTAGGTATATAAGCAGATATCTTCATGAAATAATAGCAATAATAATATCTATATCAATTTGGTATAGTTTATGAATTCCAAAAATAGGTATTGGATTGTGTTTGTGGACTAGTCTGTTCCTCTGGGTGTATTAGACTGTATTTAATTCAGAAGCTTCACTTTTACTTGATTAAATTATGATTAGGAGTTGACTCAGTTGTGGATTCCCTACACATGGCTCTTCTGCCCCTTCTATTTGAACCTATAGTCAGTACTAGAGTCATAAGTGTATGTCAAACAGACTTAAATTTTTGACCTGTCCATGTACCAGTCAGGCCCTGAATCTCAACAGATTTGCAACACCTACTCTCCAATTCATTGGACTCACCCAGAACAACTAACAAGGAAATGATGATGGACAATGACCATGTCAAGGAACAGAGTCTGCAACTGCAAACAAGATAGACCCATCCATCTACCCCCTGGGTTCTAAGCCCCTTCTCAATTAAAGGTGGAGTGAACATCACCATCCCATAATATTCAGGAATGGGGAATGAATAATGGGCTAGAGTAGACTTACTGCTGTTCTACTATAGACTTATTGTGATTCTAGCAATGGAAGAATTTTTATCATTGATGTGGAGGCAGTGGCCACTGGAGGTTCTGAGGGGAAGAAGAGAGAAAAATAGGTGTAATTTGGGGACATTTTTGGGACTTGGGAATTGTCCTGATTGACATTGCAATGACAGATACAGGCCATTATTTATCTTGTAATAACTTAAAAAACTGTGCGAGAGAGTGTAAATCATAATGTAAATTATAATCCATGCTTAGTGGCAATGCTCTAAAATGTGTTCATCAATTGTAACAAATGTACCACACTAGCGAAGGATGTTGTTAATGTAGGAAAATGTGGGAGGGGTAGGGATTTGGGTTTATGTAACGTTTTTATAATCTAAGTATCTTTTTAAAAAGGTACATTAAAAATTATGATTAGGGCTTTGATTCAGTCACATCAGTAGGACGTTGAGTCCCTGCCCCGTTGGTGGGTGGAGACTCACAGAGAAAATGCCATGGCAGAGGAGAGAGTTTGACTTTTGATGCCGGAGCCCCAGGAAGTAAACACACAGAAGAAGAACATAGCGGAATAGAGATCACTTCATAGATACAGCAGAGGCCCTGGGAAGAAAGAGAACCTGATAGTCTACAGCTGACATGTGGAGAAAACAGAACAGCTGGGCCCAGCATGAATCAAGCCCCAGGGAGAGAGACAAAGCCTTTTTCCAGCCTACAGCTGAGATTGGAAGAAGCTGGGACCATGGAGCCTTAGGAGGGAGAGGAAGGCTGAACCCTCACAGAGACTCACTACCATCTTGCTCCAGCACATGGCAATAGACTTCTGGTGAGGGAAGTAACTTATGCTTTATAGCCTTGTGACTGTAAGCTTCTACCCCAACTAAATACCCTTTAAAAAATCCTACAGATTTTTGGTACTTTGCATCAACACTCCTTTGGCTGACTAATATCTAATGTGTGAGGTTAAAGAAAGGAGAATTAAAATACTGAAAAAATATATATTGTGTAAGTAAGGAGGGGCTGAGAAGGATTAAAGTGTTTTAATGTCCTTGAGACTTTCATATTGATATACTTAATTCTTTTTAAAGCTAAAGAGTAGAAAATGGAAATGCAAAGTAAGATTATGGAAGCAAATTGAAGTTCATTATATTAGTAAATTGCAATAAATGTTACTGAATTAAATTCATTCATTAAAAGATGAAGATTGTCAGACTGTTTTAAAAAAATTGTCGAACCTGCATAGGAGCTATGTCTAATACATAAAATCCAGGAAAATTTAAGAGTAAGAGGATTAAAAAATACATACCAGATAAATACTAGCTAAATAAGGTTGGCATGGCTATATTAATATCAGGCAAAAAGGACTTTAAGATAAAATAGTATTAGACGTAAGTAGGGTCACCACATTTTGATGTGCAAGCAACTAATAACATAGATTCAAGAAATATAAAGAAAAAATGAATAGCACTTCAGGAGGAAATATACAAGTGTATCATTACATGCAATATTTCCATGCACTTTTATTAATCACTGATATGTCAGGGAGACAGTTTAATAGTTATAGAAGATTTGAACAACATAATCAATACATTTTATTTAATGGGCATATATAGAAACCTATATCCAAGATTTAGATGTTATACCTTTTCTTTTTAAAAACACATTGAATATTCATGAAAACTTAACACATATTAAATCACACAGGAGGTGTCAAAAAATTTTGAAGAACAGTTATTATGTAGATTAATTTCTGATGACAATGCAGTTAAGTTGGAGTATAAATTTAAAAAAGGAGGAATAAAGGACAATAATGCTTTCAGAAGTTAAAAATGTGTTTCTAAATTACTCATGGGATAAGAAAGAAATTATAATGGAAATTTAAAAATTGTTAGAAATTCATAATGGAAATATCACAATCAGAACTTTTTTTTGCATTACGGGGGTCAGGGATTGAACCTGGGACTTTGTATGTGGGAAGCCAGCACTCAACCACTGAGCTTCACTGGAGTTGGTTTTTTCATTTGTTTGTTTGTTATGATTTTAGGAGGTGCTGGGTATCAAACCTGTGACCTGGTACATGGCAAGCAGGTGCTCAACCGCTTGAGCTACATCTGCTCCCCTCAAAACTTTTTAATGCAGCACAATTGGTACCTCACTTTTCCAATCTCTCAGGCTAGATTTCTCAAGGATTTATCCATTTTTATTCCTGACTCCATGAATACTAGTGCCAATTGCCTCCTCCCACTCAATATCATCTTTCTTTCTTGTTCAAATTCTCTAAAGTTCACCTTCAGTTTCAACTCATTTGTGAAGCTTAGTATATACTTGTTCTCTAATTGCTTCCCATATTAGTTTGGCATTCTAATCTAGATGATAAGGTTTTTGACTCATTCAACTTTTGCATTTTCCCATAGCATGATGCTAGGCAACAGTCCCTTCCCATATCTATGCCTGTTTGTTCTCAATAAAGGCCTTTTGAATGATTTATAAAAATCATTTAGTGCCTTGCAATGAAATATCATTCCAGTATAGTTTTAGAACATTATGTCGTGGAACTATATTGCTGCAATTTTCCACTGGCTTTCCATCTTGCTTCATTTCTTTTCAAAATCAGGTTTATAACATAGAAAACTATTTGTTCTTTAAATACAAGATCTTAATTTGAAGCATCTGGATTTCTTGCTAAATTTATCTTTAGCAAGTTTTTTTGGTGAAAAGGTGCTTAACATGAAGTAACAAGAAAAATATAAACAGAATCAGAATAAGCAAAACCAAATCTTCAATCAGTTAACATTTTATACATCTTATAATTTTATCCGGTATACTAATAATGGGCCAATACACTTGACAGGTGGAAGTGCTTGAGGGCCATTGAGCATTGAATTTTCCTAAATTAGCACAATTATAGAAACACCTGTGTTAAATAACTAAGTGCTGATTTGCTATGGAAATAAGCAGAGTGTTTAACAGTGCTCCAAAATTGTGATTTACTTTTGATAGACTTAGTGGATTTACAATGAATTCATAACAGTATATTGTCAAGTAAACTACCACACTTTCTAAATTAGTGGAAACTATCCATACTCCTGTTTAATACATATGGAAGCAGAAATGCTTGCTGAGTGAGATCTCTTAAAAGAAACTCTGCTTATTCTCTAAGGAAAAAAAAATCACACAAAACCATAGCCTCTCTCATTTGTTTCATTAGAAGTTTTGGTTTTGCTTTTTAAGATTAGCCTTTTATAACCCTTCCCTAAAGGTGGCACAGAATGACTAAAATTACCTCTACAGAGCTATTAATATATCTGTGATGTTGATAAAACAAAAAAAGAAGGAATGCAATAACTTTGGTTGGTAGGAATGCAATACGCTTAAGGGAAGAATAGAGGCAGCAATATTTTCCAGATGGGAAAAGACAAAATGGATGAAGAAAGAAAAAGTATTTTCATGTTTTTGAAAGGACATTGCAAAAACTGGGAATTAAATCCTACAAAAATAAAATTAAAAAATGAAATAAAATAAAAATGTGGTGATGAACTCTGTGAGAAAGTAGTGTTTATTTAGCATAATATTGACATATTAAAATATTTCCTAAATTAGATTTTAACACAATTTGGACAAAGGTAAACTGTTTTATAAGCAAATACAGCATACTGGATTGAGGGAGTCTTAAGAAATCTATAAAATATTATATTTTTGGATACCCCAATGCTCTTTCTGTATTTTGGCTTATAATTGTGCTGAGAAATATATTTTCTTTTTTTATATACAAATTCAACCTACTAAATATTACTCTAATGAAATTTTAAGAAGAGGAAAATGGCTCTAAATAAATCAGAAATAAATTGCTAATTTTTTAAAATTCCTTTTGCCACCTGGCAGTATCTTCCCTTCCTTAATTTATCTTCAATTGTAAGGTAAGGGAAAATGTGAGTCACTTCAGTGTCCCCTGAGTTATAAAATATACAGGACCAATTTCCCCCACTGAGCCAGTGGTATGGAGTGGATGAGAGGAGAAGTGGTGATTAATAAAAAGTACATAGGTGTGCAAACACTTTTTGTGTGGAAGGAATCTCCTAAGATACACACAGATATATACTTACATACATATATACATACATAGATATTTTTGGGGTAACATTTTTTTTGCTTCCAATGTTCAGACAAGGAGGGTAGCTAGGTAGGAAAAACCAATATGCTTGGTAGTGGAGCAAACAGTGCTAGAAAGATGAAGATTGAGTACTACCAGCTTTGAAAAACATAATTTATATCATTCAGTTCCCCAGGGTAAGATTTTTCATGAGAGAGGTAGCAGATAACATTGTAAAAAACCTCAAATATGGAGTTAACCCAAGGGATAATATTTTAGAAGGGCTATGGAGAGTAGAATGGGTGAATAGGGAATTGGGTATATCAGTTATCTAATTCTTCAGTAATGTTCTGTAAGAAATGACCAAAAAACCTCCCTGGCATATGTAGTGAGTTGAATAGTATCATCCCAAAATTCATGCTTACCCAGAACCTCAAAATGTAATGTTATTTGAAAATAGGGTCTTTGTAGATGTAGTTACTTAAGGAGCTCAATATGAGATCATCCTGGATTTAGAATGGGTCCTAAATCCAATGACTGGTATCCTTTTGAGAAGAGGAGAAGCCACATGAAGATGAGGCAAATATTGGAGGGCAGCCACAAACCAAGAAACATGAAGGAATACTAGGAGAGGCAAAGAAGGGTTTTCCACAAGAGCCTGTGAAGGAAGTATGGCCTTGCTAACACCTTGACTTTGGACTTTTAGCCTCTAGAACTGTGAGAGAATAAATTTCTGTTGTTTTAAGCCACCATGTTTGTGGTAATTTGTTATGACAGCCCTAGTGAGACAATACAGCAAACAATAATAAATGTTTATTGCTCATATGCTTAGGATGGCCTATTGGTGGCTTTGTTGATGTTGGTTGTTTATGTCTGGGGTGGCTGGTTGTCCATTCATCTAAGCTGGTTTTGGGCTATGATGACTAGGGCCACTTCATTCTGTTCCATATATCTCTTACCCTTCAATAGGCTATCTATCTCAGGCATGTTCTGATGGCAAAGGCAGAGAAACAAGCAAGAGGGCATGCCCAATCACACAATTTTTTGAAGACAATATTTGAAGAACTTTCTTTAGGAAAACAGAATCAACAGGAGATATGTGTAAGTAGTATGAGATTTATAAGAATCTCTCACATGACTGTGGAGATGTAAAAGTCCAAGTTTCGCAGGGAAGCTGCAAACCAGGGGCTCTGATGAAAGCCCAATGAGGGTACTTGATGAGTTTCTGGGAGATATTGGCTGTTCAAAGATGAGTTGGAAAATTCTCTCTGAATGCTGAAATCACTTCCCCTTTTAAGGAATTCAACTGGTCGGACAAAGTGTCACTTATTGCTGACAGCAATCTCCCTGGTCAATGTAGATATAATCAGCCATCTATGCAGTGAACTCACTGATGACTAAAGCTCATAATTGTCCTTGTATTACAATAAGCCCAGTACTTGCTTGACCAAACAACTAGGCACAATTACCTGGCTGAGTTGACACATTAGCTTAACCATCACATTTCACTCCTTGTCAACTTGGCAACCATACACATTACCTTAAACCATACTTAGTCTCTAAGTAAAAACAATAACAGACATGTGTATATATATTTCCACTTAACAATGTTCAACTCTCCTGCATACAATCAGAAATGCATTAATTCCTTACAGAATAGGGTGCAACTCCTTGAGTAATATCCACTCTTAAACTTGACATCCTTAAATATTATGACATGAAACTAATACAACATGTCATATGATAAGGGAAAAGGTTGGAGAAGATAACAAAGAAATTCATTTTGTGTACATATACAATCCTACTCATAACAAAAAAAGGAAGAAAGATTCATGACTATTACAGTCCTTGTTTCTGAAACTGGTCACATGGTCCAAGTTAATATTTATCACTACCTTCTTGCACTACCCATTCCATGTTCTCATTATTCTCAGCAAGTACTTCAGCTGGCCCTGGTTCTTTGCCTGGTGGTGTAACCCAAACTCTCATTCCTGAAGATTCTGGGCCATGGTTAGTCCTGCTTGTATTGGGTTGTTGCAATTTTCCATTCACTTTAATCACAGGGCATGACAGTACTAGGAGACGCCTTATAGGATCTACTTATTCCAGAAAAACTCTTCTTTACCCTCATTATGTAGATGCAGTCCTATTTCTGCATGATAGTCAGGATCAACCACCCCATCCAGTACAGTAATTCCCTTCTTTGTCTGCTGATTCAGAGGTAAGAGGAGCCCAAAGTGGCCAGGTGGCAGTCTTAATTTCCATTCCATGGAATCATTGTTGTGTTCCCTGGTGCAGCAGTCCTCTTGTTGGAACTAAGACCTGTAGACCAGCAGAGCTCAAGGTTTCAGGGACAGGAAGCAAAAAATTTTCCTAGTGGGTCATTAGGGATAATAGTGAGTGGTGCCACTCCCATTTCCACCCCTTGATTCCTGGACCCATGAATCCTGGTTATGGGAGAAACAGCGCCATAGAGTGGATACTGATTTAGAGCATACATAACCTCCTGGAGAACATTGCCCAAGCCCTACAAGGTTACCTTGTTGGTGCCGTAACTGAGCCTTCAAAAGACCATTTCACCATTCTATCAATCCAGCTGCTTCAGGGTGGAGGGGAATATCGTAAGACCAGTGAATTCCATGGGCATGTGCCCATTCCTGCACATCACTTGCTGGGAAATGAGTATCTTGATCATAAGCAATGCTGTGTGGAATGCCATGGTGGTAGATAAGACATTCGGTGAGTCCACGGATGGTAGTTTTGAAGAAGCATTGCATGCAGGAAATGCAAACCCATATCTGGAGTATGTGTCTACTCCAGTTAAAACATATAGCTGCCCCTTCCATGGTGGAAGTGGCCCAGTGTAGTCAACCTGCCACCAAGTAGCAGGCTGATCATCTTGGGGAATAGTGCCATATCAGGGGCTGAATGTATGTTTCTGCTGCTTGCAGATTGGACAATCAGCAGTGGTTGTAGCCAAGTCAGCCTTGGTGAGGGAAAGCCCATGTTGCTGAGCCTATGCATAACTTCCATCCCTACCTTCATGGACACTTTGTTCATGAGCCCATTGGGCAATGACAGGAGTGGTTGGGGAAAGAGGCTGAGCATTAGCCACAGAGCAGGTCATCTTATCCATTTGATTATTAAAATCTTCTGCTGAAGACACCCTCTGGTAAGCATTCACATGGCACACAAATATTTTCATGTTTTTGCCCACTCAGAAAGTCTATCCACATACCTCTTCCCCAGACCTCTTTGTCACCAATTTTCTAATCCTGTACCTTCCAAGTCCCTGACCAGCCAGCCAAGCCATTGGCAACAGCCTATGAATCAGTATATAAATGCACCTCTGGCCATTTCTTCTTCTAAGCAAAATGAACAGCCAAGTGCAGTGCTTGAAGTTCTGCCCACTGGATAGATTTACCCTCACCACTATCCTTCAGGGATATACCAGAAAAGGGCTACAGTGCTGCAGCTGTCCACTTTTGGGAGGTACCTACATATCATGAAGAAACATCTGTAAACCAGGCCCAAGTTTTCTCTTCCTCAGTCAACTGATTGTAAGGACACCCCAAGATGCCAAAGCTGTGGGCTGGGAAAGAGAAGGTGACATGGCAGGGATGGAAACTATGGGCTTCCTCATGTAACTTACTGGTGCCTTCACAACCCGCTTGAGTCCTATCATATATATACTACTTCTACTTTATTATGTAGTGCTTCTGTGCACACCCAACTTTATGGTTTGGTGGGTCAGACAATACCTAGCTCATGATAGACAACTCAGGTCTCATGGTACCTCAATGGTCCATGGTTAAGTGTTCATTCTCTACTAAGGCTCAGTAGCAGGCCAAAAGCTGTTTCTCAAAAGGAAAGTAGATATCTGCAGAGGATAGCAGGGCTTTGCTCCCAAATCCTAAGGTTCTGTGTTGTGATTCTCCTAGAGGGGCCTGCCAAAGTTTCCAGACAGCATCTCTATTTGCCACTGAAACTTCCAGCACTATTGGATCTGCTGGATCATATGGCCCAAGTTGTAGTGCAGCTTAAACAGCAGCCTAGACCTGTCACAGAGCCTCCTCTTGTTCTGGTCCCCACTCAAAACTAGCAGCTTTTCTGGACACTCAGTAAATGGGCCAGAGTCGCACACCCAGATGAGGAATGTGTTGTCTCCAAAATCTGAAGAAACCAACTAGGCATTGTGCCTCTTTTTTTGGTCATAGGAAGGGCCAGATGCAATAGCTTATCCTTCACTTTAGAGGGGATATCTTGACATGCCCCAAACCACTGGACACCTATAAATTTCACTTAGGTGGAAGGCCCCTGTATTTTTGTTGGATTTATCTCCCATCCTCTCTCAAACAAATGCCTTACAAGTAAGTCTAGACTCTTTGCTACTTCTTGCTCACTAGGTCTTATCAACATGATATCATCAATATAATGGACGAGTGTGATGTCTTGTGTGAGGGAGAGATGATTAAGTTGCCTGTGGATGATGTTATGACATAGGGATGGAAGGTTGGTATACCCCTGAGGCAAGACAGTAAAAGTATACTGCTGGCCTTGCCAGCTGAAAGCAAACTGGTTCTGGGGGTCCTTACTAATGGCAATTGAGAAAAAAGCACTTGCCTGATCAACAGCTGCATACAAGGTAACAGTGTATGTGTTGATTTGCTCAAGCAATGATACCACATCTGAGACAGCAGCTGCAATTGGAGTCACCACCTGGTTAAGTTTACGATAATCTACTGTCATCCTCCAAGATCCATCTGTTTTCTGCACAGGTCAAATAGGAGAGTTGAGAGGGGATGTGTTGGGAATCACCACCCCTGCATCCTTCAAATCCTTGATGGTGGCACTATTCTCTGCAATCCCTCCAGAAATCCAGTATTGCTTTTGATTTACTATTTTGCTAGGTAATGGTAGTTTTAGTGGCTTCCACTTGGCCTTTCTAACCATAACTGCCCCCACTCCACAAATCAGGAATTCAATGTGGGGATTCTGCCAGTTACTGAGTATGTCTATTCCAATTATGCATTCTGGATCTAGGGAAATACCCACAGAATGGGTCCAGGGACCCACTGGGCCCACAGTGAGACAGACCTGAGCTAAAACTCCATCACCAGACCTCCATAAGTCTCTACTCTGACTGTTGAACCACAGTGATGTCATGGGTCTCCTGGAATTAATGCCACTTCTGAGCCAGTGTCTAAAAATCCCCAAAATGTCTGATCATTTCCTTTTCCCCAATGCAGTCACTCTGGTAAAAGGCCTCCTTGGGGAAAGGTGGGAGGAAGATTAAATTTTTGGCAGTTTAACAAGATCCTTCACCAAGGGGACTTGGCTTTCTCCTTATTCAAGGGGCTCTGTGTCTGTAAGCTGTCCCAAGTGTGGGAATTGATTAAGGGGCCGTGATTCTCTGCGTCTGTAATTTGACTTAAGGTTTTGTTCACTCAACCTAGAACTCTTCTGCTTATACAGATCCAGAAGAAATTTAGTAGACTACCCATCTATTTCACTTCTAGATACCCCGTGGTCTATTAGCCAATGCAATAACTCTCTGTGACTCAGACTGTTTTGAGTGCTCCTTTGAATCTGCCTTTCATTGCCGTAGCCATGCCCACCTCATCTTTGGTTGTTTAACTGCTAATACTTGACCTTTACCAGCCCCAGATCCGATCATCCCCATGTTTAAGGATTTTAATTCCATTACAGCCCTCCCTACAGTAACATCTGGGCTACAGAGAAGAGTAAACACAGAGCTCTTCAGGGAAGATGGAATTAGTCTTACAAATTTATTCCTCATAGTCTTGGTTAAAGGTGTGTCCTCTGGACACTCCTGGGGTGGGTTTGCAGGTCTTAAATGGTAAATCCATTCTAGCATTTCAATTTCTCTAAGCTTTTGATTTCCCTCTTCTAGTGTAAGCCAGGGCAAATGAGGCTTCTGAAGCTCAGACATGCTAGGCCATCGTTTGGCCCATATTTCAGTCAGCCACCCGAACAAACTGTTAGAGCCCTTTCTAATCCCTCATGCTACAGTTTTGAATCCAGAATTTCTGCTTTGTGGGCCCATGTCAATAAATTCAGCATGATCCAACTTTATATTCCTTCCACCATTATCCCATACCTTTAGTATCAATTACCACACATATTCCCCTCATGTCGTCTATATAAGTTGGAAAACTCATGCAGTTTTTTCACAGTATAGCATACTTCTTCATGGGTCACACTTTGTTTTTCACTAGTAATAGGTCTGGAAGAGAAGAGGTGTGGTGGAGGTGGGTAACTAGAAGGATTAGAAATTTCTTGCAAGTTACTGACCTCAGGGCATTCCTTTACCCTTTCATCTGGTGAGACAGGATTATTGTCTTCAGGCAAGTGTTGGAAGGCAGATTCCTCAGGGCTGGGTGGAGGTTGGTCAGTGCATGCTGGAGTCAGGCTGGTACTGCCTCAAGACTTGGAGGAGGTCCAGACACCCTGGGGCAGGCCAGAGGCTGGGCAGTGCATGCAGGAGTTTGGCTGATACCTGCTTCGGGGCTTGGAGGAGGTCCAAACTCCCTGGGGCAGGCTGAAGGCTGGGTGACACAAGTTTGACAAAGTGTGGTCTCCACAGAGCAGGCCATCACAGGTTTATCTGGTAAGGTCTCAGTAGAATTTAGGGCTCCAATGTCCCCACCAATATTATCATCCCATATGTCTCTATCCCAATCCTCTGGGTTCCACTCCTTTCCAATCAATGCCTTCACTTTAACTGCAGATACTCTGCAGGGTTGAGATTTTAGTTTCCTTTGTAACTCTGTTACTCATACAATGAAAGCCTGAGTTTATTTCTCAAGTATCTCAAGCCTGTGGCTGCAGGAGACTAGATTTTCTTTCAGAGCACACATTGGAACTTTCACATCATACATGTGGCATTTAAGTTTCAAATTTGAAGCCTTTAACTCATCTCTTTCTTTTGTAACTGTATCCAGAGTATTTAAGAGGAGCCAGTCAATATCCTTATACTTTCTGACTACACAAAACTTCTGTTAAGATGTCGAAAACACTCTCATCCCGATCGTTGCTTCTTATAAGCATGGCAGTAGGGGGATCCAGTGATGATACTTTGCTTATCTCCATTGCCAGCTCATGCCATGGACTGTTAGTGACCTCTTCATTTTGGAAAGGGAGTCATTAGTACCCTTGAGTCCAATTAGAGTAGAGAGCCAACTGCAAAACTCCCAGAACCATCTCAGGCATCCCATGTTTAAAATTCTGTTCCTCAGGAACCACTCCCGGGACCAAGATGTATTAGTCATTGTTCTTTTGGGAAACAGAATCAACAGGAAATATCTGTAAATAGTATGAGATTTATAAAATTCTCTCATGTAACCAAGGGGATGCACAACTCAGGGTTCTGCAGGGAAGCTGCAATCCAGGAGCTCCAAAGAAAGTTCAATGAAG
Source organism: Tolypeutes matacus (assembly GCA_026826555.1). NCBI lineage: Eukaryota > Metazoa > Chordata > Mammalia > Cingulata > Chlamyphoridae > Tolypeutes > Tolypeutes matacus. Next base: position 4,069,142 of record JAKSZT010053808.1, read on the forward strand.
GTCCTTGATGAGTTTCCAGGAGACATTAGCTGTCCAAAGATGAGATGCGAAATGCTCTCTGAATGCTGAAATCACTTCCCCTTTGAAGGAAATCGACTGATTGGATAAAATGTCACTCATTGCAGACAGCAATCTCCCTGGCCGATGTAGATGTCATAAGCCACCTAGCAGTGAACTCACTGATTACTAAAGCCCATAATTGTCCTTGTATTACAATTAGACCAAACAACTCGGCACAATTACCTGGATGAGTTGACACATTAGCTTAACCATCACAAAGACCCTTCTTGTTTCATGTTTGCTAACATCCCAAAGCAAGTCATATGGACAAACCCAGAGTCAGAGAGGACACTGGAAAATAACATGACAAAAGGGTGTGGATAAAGGGAGGAGTGAAGAATTGAGGCCATTTTTGTAATCTACCACAGAGAGCCTTGGAAGAAGATACAGCCCTATTCTTAACTTTGTAACCCAAAAGCAAAACAAAAATAATCTAACCTCTTCTACAGTGATTAAGTTTCGATAGTCCTGAAGGTTTTTGTTTCCTTTTCATTTTTCTATTCATCAAGTTGGGCTAGATTATGTTGCAGAAACAGAAAATCCTCAAAATCTTAGTTGCAGGTGGATGGCCTGATTAAAGTAGTAACTCAGGGATCTGAGCTGAGGCAAGTTCTGTCTCAACACCTCCTTCTACAATCCCTGAGGCAGGAAATGGGGAAGTAGCAAAACAAGCACTGACTCTTAAGGGTTCATCCATAAAGTAACACACATCATGTTCACTTATACTTTATTGGCCAAATTGAATCACATGGCCACAGCTAACTTCATTATTATAATTGCCTTTTTGAAGACTGGTAGGTCAGCCAACCCATAGAGTGGAAATTCTTAAGCAATATTAAGAGGTGAGGCTATTAAAAGCCAAGTTCTCATTAGCTATATAAGCAAAATACAGCTTCCTTTTGGCCTACAAAAATTTTCAAACCATATTTGATTGCATTCAGAACACCTGGGATTTAAATTAACATTTCTGTTTCAATATCCCCTTATAAAAAATACTGTGCTGTGACTTTTTTTTCCTGTCCAATGTTTGTTTTTTAATTTATTTTCCTTGCCTTACTGCACTGGACTTCCAAAACAATGTTAAATGGAAATAGTAAGATCAGACATCCTTACCTTGCTCAGGATCTCAAGGGGAAAATGCTAACCATTTCACTATGAAGTGTGATGTTAACTGTGGGTTTTTCATAGCTGTTCTTCATCAGTTTGTTGAGAATTTTATTACAAATGTTGATTGTTAAATGCTTTTTCCACTTTCATTTAGACCATTATTTTACCTTTTATTCTGTGAATGAGGCAAATTACATTGATTAAAAAATTTTTTTTTTAATTAAACTGATTTTTTTCCTGCTGTTTAAAAGTTTATTTCTGAGTTGCAAAGATTATTTCTCCTTTCCCAAGTTTTTAGAATTTCCTGTATTCCCCCACTCAATCTTAGCTGCCACAACTAGATAGAGAGAAAATGCGAGGACCTTCTTTTTCTTGCATCTATAGTGGAAACTTTAACAGCAGACATTAACTGCTCCAGGTCTGTCAAAAATGCATTGGGCTGTGACTTTTAAAAAGAAAAAATATTAATATATGCATGTGGAGAAATTTCTGAAAAAATCATCTGAAAGCCAGACTTCTGTACTGGGGAATCTTCCAAATTATTGACTGAAGTAGTTATTGTTATTTTAAACAGTCTGCTCTTGTGATAAAATTTAATGCTCCACTGCTTCTTATTTTCTTCATAAAGAATATCATTCAATAGAGTTGTTTCTTAAAAATTAGACAAAATAAAGTATTACATTTTCAAAATATTTGCATGATAAACAACAATGTGAAACCAAAGGAATACATGCTTCACTTCTTATATTATTACGGTCATAGAATCTGTGATTAGCTGAAAACTATCATGGGGTGTACTCTATGTGCATATTTATGGTTCTTAAAAAGAAGGTGATGCTCTGCAGCTCACAGATAACACAAATAGCATATGATGCAGTAGTTGCTAAGGGCAACCACACATCCTTTCTGTTATTTTTTTATCCTTAAATGGCCAAACCTAGTGATGTCGCCAATATGATAAAATCTGTGGATCTGACCTTAGAAGTTTGGCAGTGCACAATCTATAATGATTATTAAATATTGAGGCTATGATGTTTGAAATGAGACGACCTAAAATCTATTGCTTCAGTCTGAAAAAACTGTATGTGTTCTATATTAAAATGTGACACAATGCCAAATATATTCAAAACATGAATAAATATTGAATAATCCACGAAGATTGATTTAGCATGTGATATTGCAACCTTATGTGTACAAATTTCCATAATACATTTGGACCAATGTTAGAAAATGAATTTGATACACTCATTTGAAATATTCTAAAGATCAAAAAATTACTCTGGTTGAGCATAATGAAAGAAATACTCAGAAGCAAGTACTGTCAGCTCAGGGAATCAGGTATTTCTATTCATTTTTGTTTGGGTTTAATAGAAAGCTATATAATGGAATTCAAGAGAAATCTCTTCTTTTCTAAAATAAAAGAGGTGATTAAAAGACAAACTTGTAACTCATATTTTCAAGAAAGAATTTGGGTTTCAGTGTACATGGGATACACAATATATTTGATTGCATCGAGACAGCTCATGAATGCTTATTAAAGTAGTGAATATTCAATTCCACCCTCTAAGATTTCCAAGTTTCTGTGTTGTCATTTGGTTTTGAAGTGAAGTCATTATTGGCCCTTCACTCAAATTCTGCCACAGAAGTCCATATTAGAAAATAACTTCTCGGAATTATATCACAGCACCAAATCCTTGGTAATATAAAGGCCTGAATAAAGTTTTAAAAATTTGTCCCCGAATTTAGCTTTTACTTGTATTGGACCTATAGCTGTCTATTTACATTTAAAATATGTATTTATTTCTATATACACAATTTTACCAGAAAAAAATATAGAGCTTCAATGGAAACCTAAGTATACTTCTATGCCTCATAATAGTGTAATTAAAAATTTAGTTTCAGGAAGCAGATGTGTCTCAATCAGTTGGACGCCTGCCTACCACATGGGACGTCATGGGTTTGGGTCCCGGTGCCTCCTAAAAGAAGATGAGCCGATGCCACTCCCTCCCCAATGAGCTAGATGCCACCCCCCCCTGCAAATGAACTAGATGCCAACCCCACCACAATAAGCAGATGCCACAAGCCAGCAGCCTGTGGGGAGTGACTGGCTCAGGCTGTTGGGCACTTGCCTCTAATGTGGGAAGTCCCAGGTTCTGTTCCTGGTGCCTCCTGGAGAAGGCAAGCAAAACAATGAGCAGACAGATGACAGAACTATCTGGGGGAGGGAGGGGGATAAATAAAGAAAAATGAAGTAAACAAATAAATCTTTAAAAAAATTAGTTTCTAAACTGCATTCTTGTCAATGAAAAGTTACAAATGTGTATGTGTGTTGCTCATGTGTTCATATACATATGTATTATGTTTAGTTGGTGAGTTAGATGTATAGGAGGGCAACTTTCTCTCTATGATTGGTTCTACACTGAACATGAAAATTTCTGGCATTACTGTTAAAGATCATGAGCCAAATAAAGGAATGAAGAGCTCTTTATGTATAATGGCATTTTTAGAGAATATGTGGAAAGTGATGTGGATTCAAGGGGTGTTGTTTTATAAGACACAAAAGAATAGTAACAATAAAGGATGAGAATTGAAAGACATATAATTTCTTGGTTGCACTTTTTCAAGATTCTCTTTCAAGAAATTTATCATTTTCCAAACTCTTAGCCCTTCCTACCTGTCAGTCAATGGCAATGCAAATGTAGTAGCCAGTACAAGGAAATAAGCCAAAGAGTAACTTCTGAAATACCTTAGAACAGGGGTTCTTAACAAGGGGTCCATGAGCTTGAATTGAAATTCAAAAAAAACATTATTCTTGTGGGGACATGTTGTTGCAGGTGTGATATATTTATTAAATAATACACAGTATAGTGTGGGCTTAGAAAGGGTCCGTGGTTTTCACCTCACTGGCAAAGGGGTCTGTGGAACAAAAAAGGTTAAGAACCCCTGCCTTAGAATGTAATCCATCAAAGCAATGAATGTAAAAATACACAAATACTTTTGTGTATGAGAGTGTGTCTGTGTGGTATATGTGCAGTTGTCCAGAGAAACACTTATTGGTGTTATACGATCCATAGAGATGAAATGGGAGTTTGGATAGTAGAAGTGACCATATCCTGGTAGGGTTTGCTCGGAAGGTTTCCTGCAGGAGGGTAATCTCCAGTAGAATTTTGAGGCAAAGGAGAGGTTTGTTTTGGCTGAAAAGAAGCAGAGACTGAGGGAATAATAATGGTAGGAGAATAGCACATTCTGTGTGCTGAGGTGAGAAAGTAGCTTATTTTGACCATAGCGCAGGGTATAAGCATTGTGTAGTGGGAGAAAATGATGAATGGTTTCAAAGAGAGATAATGGCTAAAAGGCCTCCTGTCACTTTGACATAATTATTGTTGTCTCTGCAGCTATTGCCCCTCACCTGGTATGTAAGGAGTGGTATGAATACAACTGAAGAAGTTTCATAAGTAAACTGACCCATGGACTCCATTAGAATATGCTGATTTGCGTGTTGCACCAGTAACTTGCTAAACGAAGGCCCCGTGCATAATTGGTGTGTTGCAGCAGTGCTTTATCAAATGAAATCCTAATGGCCGGGACAGAGTTAATGTACCTCTGAAACTTTTGGTATGCTCTTAGGAAGTACCTTGCTCACTGAGAAAAGTTGCAAATCAAGGCTGTCCAGTGGGATTGCTTTCTCATAAGAAGCTAATGTCTATCAGACTGTGAATATAAAAGAGTAAAGGGGTTTTCTGATTTGGTTTAGAATGATTGTTTGTGTGTTTATTTATTTTGCAAAACATACTGAACACTTTGTCCATCCCTGTGCTTGTTTGTGCCCTGGCTTATTCCAAAAAGAGTTTAAGTTGGTTTTGTTTAATTTGCTTTGTAATGTGTCTGGTTCAACTTAGTATTGCCACCCATGTAGGACTAAGATTCCGCCAAATTTTCTAGGATCACTAGAGATTGCTTGCACATGAAGCATTCTACCCCCTCCTCTGCTCTCCTTTTCTACTGCCTATTCTTGTACCTCACTTAGAAAGGAGAAAGACACCTCATTGTTGTAGTATGTTAGCCTGATTTTATCCTATATGAAATAATGACTGTGCTGATCAGGCTAGCTCTGCTGGTCCGGCTTCATGGCTACAGCTATCAGCAACACAGAGCAGGCCCTGGCAACTCCCATACTGGCAAACTCTTCCAGAAAAAAGCTTACCAATTAACCTTAAGTCACATTGAATTGAAGACTGACATTCATTATTTTAATGAAAACAGTAAGAAAGGGCACTACTGAAACATATGAAAACTACTACTTGTTATGTTGCATGTTCTTCTTAGGAATGTACAAAAAACAAGCTCAGGGTCAGAAAGAGAGGATGCTGGGCATGAAGGTAGAATAGAGAACAGCTGCTACCCAGAGGCCCATCCTCCTTGGAAAGCATTTCTGAAAGACCCTACAACACCTTTCCAGAAGAGAAGAGGATGGGAGTTGCTTGAACCTCAGGAGGGAACTATTTCAAAATTGCTGAAGGAATGCCGTATACCTAAACTATGGATTTCTTTTAATTTCTCTTGCCTGTGAACCATGTTATGTTTCTTCCAGAACTTTTGTTTGGTGTTATTCTGCATTTACACTTTGAACTGAACTCAAACTCTTTAGAGCAAAAGTTACTTTATCTATTAATAACACTGACAGAGTTAATAAATAATTTTTCCTTTTTTCATGAATATCATGGAAATATCATAAAAGTTCCTTAGAAATATCATAGAACCTCTAAAATGAGTCCTTTCCAATTATTCATAGAGAATCAAAAGTATGTCCTAAGTCATTCAACCAACAGACACTGAGTGCCTATTTTTAAAAATATATATTTTTATTTTTTAAAAGATTCTTAGATTACATAAATGTTACATAAAAAATATAGGGATTCCCATATGCCCCACTCCCCACACCTCCCACATTTTCCCACATTAACATCATTTTTCATTAGTGTGGTACATTCATTGCAATTGATAAACACATTTTGTGACATTGCCACTGAGCATGGATTATAGTTCACATTCTAGTTTACACTATTTCCCACACAATTCTGTAAGTTATGGGAAGATATAAAATGGTCTATATGTGTCATTGCAATGTCATTCAAGACAATTCACAAATCCTTAAAATGCCCCCATATAACAAATGTTTTTCCCTCTCCTTGCCCTCAGAGCCTCCGGTGGCCACTGGCTTCACATAAATGTTGTAATTTCTTCCATTGATAAAATCACAATGTCTATAATAGAATACCAGTAAATTCACTTTAGTCCATAGTTCATCCCCCAATCATGAGGATTCTGTGATGATGATATCCACTTCACCTCTAATTGAGAGGGCACTTCGATCCCATACAGCCAATGTATGTGACTCTCTTGCTTGCAGTTGTAGGTTCTATCATTTTCTTGGTATGGTGGTTGTCCATCCTCACCTCCTTGTTAGTTGTCTTGGGTGAACCCAATGAACCGGAGAGTAGATGTTGGAACTCTGCTGAGACTCAGGGCCCAGCTGTACATGGACAACCCAGAGATTTAAGTCTCATGGATTTACACCTACCAATTCCAGCACCAAATATAGGTTCAAATAAAAGGGACAGATGAGCCATCTGTAGGGAAGCCATAACTGAGTCCAACTCTGTCATTCTCAGGAGCACAAACTCCAATGTAGGGCCCACTGGCAAGGCATCAAACTCTGTAGCTATCTGCCCTGACCATAGGACTTGTGTGTCTCCAGAGCCCTCAGGAGCTCCACTACTTGGGGTAGTATCCACTTTGGAAGTCTATGAGATCCTGCTGAGATGTGCATAAGCGTAACCTTGGGGATGATCTCACGACTTCCTTTGAAGTCTCTTAGCCATATAAACTCATTTGTCTTTAGCTTTCCCCCTTTTTATTTGAGGTCTTTTTCCAGTTGCATTGCTAGTTGGTGCTTGGTAGTAATCCCTTGAGGCCAGGGAGGCTCATCTCCAGGAGTCATGTCCCACATGGGCAGAAGGTAATGCATTTATATGCTGAGTTTGGCTTATAGAGAGGCCACATTTCAGCAACAAGGAGGCTTTCAGTTGGCAACTCTTAGGCACCCCACAACACTAGGCTAAGTTTCAATTTCAAGAACAAAGGCTCACAAACATAGTCATCAATATCAAGGGCCCATCAATGGACCATTCTCCTTTGCTAGTCATTGCTCTTGCACTTGGGGGACAGTTGCTGTTCCATTAGAGAACGTGGCAGAGCTCTTCAGGATGGGAATTCAATATTCTTTCAGTTATTGTCTGAATCTCCACTCACTGTGACAATGCCGATTACTTGTTTTGGCTTCTTCCTGTCTCTGACCCTCATTCTTCTGGGAGTTGGTAAGCAGTGTACTGGTTTGCTGTGCCCCAAAGCAGGTCCCCAAGACAGACTCTGGCATTTTCTTTGTTGTTTTAGTGAAAGCTAAAGTTTATCTGCCTAACCCATCGGCCATGTTCCCACAATCCATCTCCCTTATGTTTTGATATGTTGTGTTGTCGTTTTCATTCATTTCAAGGTAGTTACACATTTCTTTTGAGATTTCTTCCTTGACCTACTGTTTGACTAGAAGTGTGTTGCTTAACTTTCATATCTTTGTGACTAATCTGGTTCTCTGTCCCTTACTGATTTCCATCTTCATTCCATTGTATGACTAGAGAAACTACTTTGCATAATTTCAAACTTTCTGTATGATCTGAGAATTTTTCTGTGGCCTATCATGTGGTTTATCTCTGAGAATGATCCATGTGCACTCAAGAAGAATATATATCCTGTTGTATTTGGGTGTAGTGTTCTGTATATGTCTATTAGGTCTTGATCTTCTAATGTATTATTCAAAGTCTTTGTTTCTTTATTGATTCTCTGTGGAGATGTTCCGTCTAATGGTGAAAATGGTGTATTAAAGTCCTCCACTATAATTGTAGAGGCATCTGTTTCCCCACATAGTTTTTCCAGTGTTTGCCTCAGTGTTTCTAGTGTTAGGTGCATATACATTTATGATTGTTCTTTCTTCTTGAAAGATTACCCCTTTTACTAATATATAGTTTCCTTCTTTGTCTCTTATAATAGTTTTGCATTTAAAGCCTATTTTGTCTGATATTAATATAGCTACTCCCATCCTTTTTTGGTTATTGTTTGTGTGTAAGATTGTTTTCCAGCCATTCACTTTCTGCCTCCTTGAATCCCTTGGTCTAAGGTGGGTTTCTTGTATACAGCATAGGATGGGTCATATTTTCTTAACCAGTCTGCTGATCTCTGTCTCTTGACTGGTGAGTTTAATCCATTAACATTCAGTGTTATTACTCTCAAGGGATTACTATGTTAACCATATTTTCTTTGGATTTATGTATATCAATATGTTATTTTTATTTCTCTTTTTGTCTTTTTAGTTGTTCTTATCAACAATCTTCCTTCCTATACTCTCCTCCAAACCTCTCTCTCATTTTTCCCTTTCAATCTGCAGAACTCCTTCTATTATTTCTTGATGGGCAGGTTTCTTATAGGCATACTCTCTTAATTTCTATTTATCTGTGAATATTTTGAACTCTCCATCATTTTCAAATGCCAGCTTTGCTGGATAAAGAATTCTTGGCCGGAAGTTTTTTCTTTTATTACCTTAACTATGTCATACCACTGTTCTCTTGCCTCCATGGTTTCAAATGAGAAATCAGTACTTAATCTTATTGAGCTTCCCTTGTATGTGATAGTTCTCTTTTCTCTTGCTGCTTTCAGTATTTTTTCTTTGTCTTGAGCGTTGGACAATTGACAAGTATATGTATTGGGGTAAGCCTGTTGGAATTTATACTGTTTGGGGTGCTCTGCACTTCCTGGACATGTACATCCATCTCCCTCAATATGGTTGGGAAGTTTTAATCCATTATTTCCCCCAACACTCCTGCTGTCCCCTTTCCCTTCTCTTCTCCCTCTGTGATACTTATAATGCATATGATTGTGTGTTTTGTGTTGTCATTCAATTCTCTAAGCCCGTTTGATTTTTTTTATCTTGTTATCCATCTGTTCTACTATCTGTTTGATTTCAGATGTACTGTCTTACACATCACTAATTCTTTCCTCTGCCTGTTCAAATCTGCTGTTATGCACTCCAGTGTATTTTTGATCTCTTGAATTCTGCCATTCATCACCATCATATCCATTATCTTTTTTTTTTTTTTTTACAGTTATAGGAAGTCACATTTTATTTTATTTTATTTATTTATTTATTTATTTTTTTAAACAAATCTATTTTATTGGTACATATTAACAAAGCCTACAATTCATTCAATGTGTACAATAATAGTATTTGGTATAATCTCATAGTTGTGCATTCATCATTTCAATCATTATTATTTTCATTATTTCAACAATAATAGTAAACAAAAAATGACAAACAATAAACAAGAAAATTCCTCACCTCTCCATCTCTCTGTTTCCACTTCTTTTTTTTTTATTTTTATTTTTATTTATATATATATATAAATATATTTTAAGAGGTGCTTAGATTACCAAAAATACTACACAGAACCCCCTGGGATGTTGCCCACCCCCCACACCTCCCGCCACATCCCACACAAACATCTTCCACAAGTGTGGCCCACCACCCTCAATGGACTTACACATCCTGGGGCCTTGCCACCAACCCTAGACCACAGTTCACACCGTAGACCACACTCTCTCCCACACAGTTCTGAGTGGTGTGTGCTGATTTAAAATGGCCTACATCCGTTGCCACAAAGGTACTCAAGGCAACCTCCAAATCCCAAAGAAGCCCCTGTATTTCAACTACTCATCCCCTCCCTACCCCAAAAGTGTCAAGTGCCACTGGCTCCACCTCATTGTTATAATATCTTCCATTGCTAGAAACACCATATGTGTACAACAGAATACCATCAAGTCCACTCTAGCCCATAGTTCTCCCCCCAATTCTGAGGGGACTGGGATGGTGATGTCCACTCCACCTCCAAATGAGAGAGGGCTTATATCCCATGGATATGGTGGGTGGGATGATCCTGCCTGCAGATGTATCTTTTTATGCATGTTTACAATTTCTTCAGTATGTTTTCCCAGTGTCTTCTTAATATCCTTAATCTCTTCCTTCACTTCATTAAGTTGGTCCATGATATTTGTTTGGACAGCTCTGATTAGTTGTTCAATGTTCTGCATCTCTTCCTGGTTTTTAGTTTTTTCATTGGACTGGGCCATGTCTCCTGTTTCTTGGTATGATTTGTAATTTTTGTTGCTGTCTGCTCATCTTTTTATTTTGATGGGTTTATTCGGTTGATTAACTTCTCTCTCTACTCTATGGTTTTCTTTAGTTGCTGTTTTTGTGTGTGTGTGTGTTAAGTTTTCTCTTTGACACTTTGTTCCTCTTATTCTATTTCCTGGCTGTTGTCTATTTTCCCTTGAAAGAAAATGATTAGATACAGAGAAAGTGAAGGAGGTAAGGAAAGAAAAAAGGCAATATAATAAAAGTTAGAGAAGGAACCATATAATCTTAGTAAAATGATTAATTATCTCATGTAAGCACTGTAGAGTAATAGGAATAAAAAGTGGAATACATGCAATGAAATGGGAAACTGAATAGAGAAAAAATATATAGAAAGAATTAAAAGGTCAGAATGAATAGGAGAGAGGGAACTAGTAAAGAAAAGACAGAAAGAAAAAAGTTAATAAAATAAAGAAAACTGAATAGAAGAGATAGAAAGAAAAACCAGAAAAAATGGGGACTAAACAAAGAGAGTTGGAATGTAAGAGCAACAACAGAAAGAGGAAGATAGAAAGATGAATGAAGGAAAAGATATAGTGTTGGTAGACAAAATTGGTATTCACAAAAAAGGGGAAACCAAGGAAGAGGAAACACAGCAAACAAGAAACAAGCCTGCAACACCTAATAAAAAAAGGGGAGTGGAGAAAGAGGAAAGAAAAAACAAACAAACAAACAAACAAGCAAACAGTCAAAGAAAAACTAAGGAAAATCAGCCTTCCCTCTTAGGCCTCTGAGGAGCTTCTCAGGCTTCCGGTGTTCATCAATCAATTACCCTGCAGCCTGCCCTCTGCAGGTTTTGATGCAGGTTTTAGTGAGTAAACTAAGTTAATTTTTTAAAAAAAGAGACCGAAGAGAAGCTAATACAAAAATAATGTCTATAATTTCCCTGTCCTAAAGTATCAGCTGGATGTTTGATATACCAGTGGATCACTACTTTAAGAGGTGACAAACTAGGGACCTTGTATATTCAAGGTGGAAACTCTTCCACTGAACTAAACTTTCTCTTTGGGTCAGTTGGCTCTTCAGCAAGCTATCCAGTCACTTTCCCTCAGGCAGGCTTGAGTCTTTGCACTTGGGTAGATTCCTGATGATTAAGAGCCTGTCTATTCCTACCCCCTTTCTATTCTTATTTCTTTCTCTCCCAGGGTGGCAGGACACAATAGCCTGTGTGAGTGGATCCCCCCTCACCTCTCCTGGTCAGGTTGAGTTCCCTTCTGAAATTCAAATGGGACCCTGGTGACCAAACTCACCACAGAAAAATGTCTCTCAACTCTCTTCCAGACCACTTCCTTCTCCCAGGGGACCCTAAATAAGCCCTTGGAAGTTTATCAACCACTTCCTACTGCCTGCCTTCCTTAGGGGAGTTGGAATTTTGATAGTTTTCATCACTGGATTAGTCAATTGCCTGATTCTGCCCTCTCCCAGCCCAAGTTTCTCTATCCCAGGGTGATTAGGTAAATCAGGCTGCCTGAGAAGACTTGCCTCTCCCTCTTCCTGTTGCCACCTTGTGCCAGTTGGTATGCTCCTCAAAGCTCAGAGGAGGTCCAGGCAGCCAAACCCACAGAAAGCAAACCCCTCTCCACCCTTCACCAGAACCCTCCCACTCCTGGAGAATGCTCCTTCCTACAGTGGCTGGCTGGAGTCGAGGCTCACAGCAGCTTTTTGCCTTGAGGGTGGGTCTTAGTTACCTTCCATTTCCAGCTACTGGGGCAAGAAACTCATGTTTTTACCTTGAGCTCTTTATCTCTTTGTCCAGCTCCTTCCAGATCGTTGCCCTGAAGCCTCCTGCTCTGTGGGTTCCCAAAACAGCTCACTCTTATCGGTTTCTTTTGCGAGAGAGATGGTGAATGCCCATTTAAACTGATGCCGTCTTGCTGCAAAATCCTGAGTGACTATTATGTGCCAGAATTCATGCTAGGTGGGCTGTGGATATAACCACATATAAGACAGAGGTTCCACCTTTTGAGAAACTCACAGTTTTGAAACTTGGGGAATGCACGTTAACATTGCCTTTCTTTATATATCCACTGTATTTGAAATAGCTCATGCCCAGGACTCAGGAAGGCCTGTGATAATGTTCAGTTTCTTCAGCTTTATACAATTACATGAAGAAACAAGCAGGTTCAACTGCTTTTTGAGTCTTGGAAATTAGCTTTGAATTCAACTTTAAATATTTAACAAAAAAAAATAGAAATGACTACCAGGGTGGGGGAAAATTCAAAAGCTCAAGGTAAATCCAAACAATAGAACCAAGCTAGAAGTTTAATATTTTGATTTGTTCCCTTAATTTTTCAAGCATTATTTAAGAATATGTGTCCCTTCCTTTAAAGCATAAATGTAAGCATACAGACTAATTAACAGAGGCATAAAAGAAATGCGCTCTGGCACAATCCAGCTTGATCTAAACTTTTCAAACATTGAGCCTTATCTCTCTTGTGTTCAAAAAACTATAGAAACTTTCTTTGGTCTTGGTACCAGTGTCCACCCTGAAGCCCAGCCCAGACTCAATTATTGTTGGATAACTGAGCTGTGACCAGTGGACTATATATGGCATTAAATCTCAACAATTCCCCACACTTATTCTGGAAGACACAAGGGTAAGTGTCATCTTGGAGGCAGGGCATCATCTCTTTGCCTCTGGAAAGTGTGCATAGCGGTGATGGGGCCATTAGGTGTTGTAGTGAGGAGCGATCATGTTCATTACAAGGTGGAAGGAGAAAGACAAATTTTTTATCTTTCTTTCCCAGTCTCTATAAACATTGATCAGACTTCCTTTTGTGAGAACCTGCCCTCCAATCCATTCAAACAGGATATCAGGCAGGATATATTTTCAAACTTATCACATTTTCTAACTAGCATTCCTGACATATAAATAATTTAAATATGCCTAGGAATATTTGGAATTTGGGAATTACTCTATCTCTTTTTTTCCAACCAAATGGTGTTTGAACTTAAAGTGTTTTCATCTGTAGGGATTTGAAATGATTCCTTTTTGCATAGCATATTACAAGGTCAGACTATGAATTTATATTCAAGACCAGTGTTTGTTTCAGTAACTGCACAAAAGTAGTTCTTTTGGATAATCTTTCCAATGGGATTTCTTTGTTAACCAGTAGCAGTGCAGTGGCTAAGAGCACAGATATGAGGGACGGGCTGCTGAGTTCAAATTCCAGTTCCAACTCTTGCTAGTTGTGTCTTTCAGTAAGTTGCCTAACTTCTTGCTGCTTGTTTCTCTATTTTAAACGTGCAGACAATATTTTCTTCCCCCTACTAGAATTTAAACTCCACAAAGACAGAGATCTTTGTTTTGTTCATTGATTCCCAAAAGCTTTGGAATGTGCCTGGTACATGGTAAGTGCTTAATATTTGTTGAATGAAGAAAAACTAACCCTTGGGGTTATTATGAGAATTAAATGAATGAATACATGGAGTGTGGTTGTGCCTGGCATACAGTAAGCCCTCAAAGATATTAAGTTACTTTTATTATCATTATTATGCTCTCCAACTTAAATATGAATGAGGAGGATTCTCCACCTGATAAATTTGATGGCTAGTTATAAGAAAACATGGTTTTACAAAGAAATGTCAGGAAGCTCAGGAGCCTGATCTGCTGTGGTCTGGTCACATTTACAGGGTGCAGGAAAAACACAGAGAGGTACAGTGAATATAGGAACCTCAGAAATCCTGGGTATTCTGCAGTAGCCCTGCATGCTACATGTGATTATTTTCCTCTTCCTTCTCTGTCTCCCTCCCATCCTCTTTTCCTTCAAAATGAAAATCATTTTAAATTTTATTGTAAAAATAATGCAGATGCACTGTAAAACATTCTGAAATTTTATAGCAGGATGAAAACTAAAAATCATCTATAATCCACTGTTAGCATTATATGTATTTTAACCAGTTTTTGCCTATGATTATGTACATATATACAATTTTTTAATTTAGTAGGTCACTTAAGAAAATTTGTTACTAAGCATATCTCCACAAAATTAACTCTTATAATTGAGAGTGCTTTTAGAGAATTGCATTAGTTAGTGCCATGGAGAATGAGGGATATATATTTTAGCTTGGGTTTAATGAGTGTTTCTGGAAAGGAATAAAAACCCTATTTAAAAAAACACAAAAAATAAATAAATAACTAAAAAAAAAAAAAAAAACTATGAAGAAACATTCCTGAGAGTCGAATGCATCCCAAGATCATCACTGGAAGATTAAGCTGGTTGATTTTTTAAAAATTCTTCATACCCAAGTTTTAGGGGTTATTCTCATCATAGGCTTCCACAAACAAATATGTTTTGATTCAAATTTATTATTTATTGAGGATGGTCTATGTGCCAGCCATGGTGCTATATTCTGTATGGTGTCTCATATAATCCTTTTAGCAACACTTGGAGGGACCTATTGCTATCTCTATTTTACAGAAGAAAAAATAGAAGTGGTTGGTATTCGCAGGCATTGTGGGGGATACAAAGATGTGTGAAATGTACAATGCTTGCCCTTAAAGATCTGAGATAATTAGAGAAGTTACATCTTGGGGTTGTTGTAAGAATTAAATGAGAGAATGCATGTAATACATGAAGTATCGTGCCTGAACATATAAATGCATAGTAAATGCTCTATCAGTGATCATGATGACAAGGATGACTGATAATAAAGAAGAACATGATGACATTGGCATGAGGTAAGGGAGGGGTAATATTTAAGAGACAGGATGAGGTCAGAGCATCCTACCTGAGAACCTAGGGACTCTGAGATGAGGCAAAGGATGGATTTACTTGTCATGTGATCATCCTTTCCTTGTGGGGCAGTTATAGCAGTTCCATTAGGAAAGATATCCAAAGATCAATGTTATCAAACTAGATACAAAAAGAGGAGGGAATTCTTATGCTTCTAAGTGATACATTGTCTTTGAGAAATGTGTTCCCTCTTGTCAATTGAAGGTCAAAATTGAACTTAAAAAATCTTAATTATTTTTTCCAATATATTAGTTTATTTTTTATGATTAATTTTTTCCTTGCTCAGTTTGAATAAGGTAGGGTTTGGGAATCAAGTTAATTATGAAGAAATACACATTTATTACCATACTATAACACTCTAGGTAGTGCCTAATTAAAAATCAAATCTTTAAAAATTAGCATATGACCCATTGGGTTTCCAGACAAAAGGGAAGGATCAGGGTTTAAGGAAAAAGGAAATGGGTTTGAATTTCAGAGATCTCCTTAGGTAGAAAGTGGCCAGATGAACTTAGATATGTTACTCAATTTCTCTGAAATGCAATATAATAATTTGTCAAAATATAGTTTATAATAGCAATGTCATGTATTTGCATTTTACTTTATGGTATACAGTGTGTTTTATATATTATATTCTCTTCTTCTGATCCTTACAGTGAAAGGGATTGGGCATGCATTATTATCCTACCATGTTATACATGAGGAAACTGAGGCTCCGAGCTAGTAACTGATCTATCTAGGGCTCAAAACCCAGGTTTCTCTTTCATATACAGTCTTTTTCTCATATTTGTTCAGCCAAGGTCTCCAAGAAGAAACATGGAAATGGAAAAGACCCTGGTTCTAAGTCTAACTCTCTTACCAAGAAAGTCTGATATTGAGCAGTCACAGTTCTTCCCTGAATCTTTTTTTCCTCATTCATAACATGAAAGACAAGTTTAATTTGTGCAAGGTCTCTGCAGAATATGCTTCATTGTAATTTCCATAGATGAAGAAACCTAAGCAGAGAAAAGTAAACAGATTTGCTCAACATCACAGAGTAAGTGGTAGATAGAAGCTGCTTCAATATCCAGAAAGATGTAGCTTTTGTCTAGCCAGGGATAATTATCTACACAGTTGGAAAAAAGTGAAGAAAGAAATGAATATATTTCTAACAGGCTAGATTGAATAGTGAGGTCTACTTTCTCAGTGTAATAATAGGCAAAGTTGAGAAATTCTCAACTTCCCTCAGTTTATAATAATCTCTTTTCTAGGAAATCATCTACTCAGATGACCAGGGTGATAGACTACTCTATGGGGAAATTAGACTACAGAACAGTGGTTCTCACCATTTTCCTAAGGGCCACGTCTAAGTGTCTGAAAAGGAAAAACTTGTTGTAAATAATTTTGTTGACTTTCATGGACTATATACTTTATTCTCATACTTAGAGGTAGTGGTCATACTGCTGATAATGGAGATGATTGCAAAGGAATGATCTGTGCATGGCACTGAATGGGCACACACAAGGCAAATGTTTTAAGGAGTTAAATTTTGTCCTTAATTAACATCTTATCTGAACACATTCTGTGCATTCCATATGTCTAGGAAGGTACTCCCTGATGAAATGCATGCCAAAGTCCCCTAGTTAATTCCTCCTCATCCTTCATATCTCAGTTCAATAATAACTTTCCTCTAGGAAGCCTTCCCAGTGGTTTAGACCAGTGCTTCACTTTAGTGGATATCTGTTGTTTTTCCAGCAGTTCTGCTTCTGGGAAGTATCACTTGGTTTTGCTTTAGGAGAATCTCCTTTCCCCCCATGCAGGTAGTGTTGAAGCGACTATCATTCAAAACAATCTCCTCTTCCCTAACCAAATATTGGGAATGTGACCTGCACTAGACCACTTTGACTTTCACTTAGAGAAATATGTATCTCAAGCAGAATTGCAGAGATGGCAAATGGGGCCAATTCATTTGAAGATCCTGTCTGTTAATCCCTGCTACTTGGGACCCTGAAGCTGCTCTCCTTCTTGTTTCTCAGACCCCTTATTTACAAGCTGTTCATTCTTTTCTGTGAGCTGGCTCATATCCTTCCAATACTTTTTGTTTTTGCTTAAGTTTTGCTACTCTTAACCCAAAGAACCTAACCAGGCATCCCTGTTATGTGGTTTCATGGTACATGAACCTATCCTTAAATTTTTTTTTTCTCTCATCACTGTTAAGTGGTCTTTTTAAATAAAAAACAATTTATTGAAGTATATCATCCATACATGAACATACATAAACTATAAGTGTTCAGTAAATATTGTGAACTTATGAAACAAACATGTGTAACATCATACAGGGCTCCCACACATCAACCCCCACAAATTCCCTGCATTGTTGTGAAAAATTTGTTAACAAATCATGAAAGAGCATCATCAAAGTATTACTACTAATTATAGTCCGTATCTTCCTCCCCTATACATTTTTAAGGGTTTATTTATTTATTTACTTTTATCCATTTTTACTGCCCCCCCCCTTTGCTGTTTCATTGTCCATTTGCTGGGCAATTCTCTGTGTCCATTTCCTGCCCTCTCTTCTCATCCTTCTCCTCCTGTCTTCACTGGGATTCGACCATCAGAACCTCTGAGGTGGGAGAGAGGCATCCTACTGCCTGTGCCACCTTAGTTCCTGGTTTTTTGGTGCATATCATCTTAGCTCTCCCTTGTGTCACTCTCCTATTATGTCATCATCTTGCTGCATGGCTCATGGGGCCTGAAACCATGCATGTGTCCCGAGACCTAGTTGCTCACCCACTCACGGGGCCTTGCAGCACACCTGCGCATGGGGCCTGGGGGCCCACGCAACTTCAATATATATTTTTTTAATTTTTACCGGGAGGTCCTGGGGATCGAACCCAGGTCCCTCCATATGGGAGATGGATGCCCAACCACCCGAGCCACATCCGTCCCCCTGCTATATCTCTTAAGGTTGACCAAAGATACCCAAAGTTACAGTCTTTTCCCATATAGGATGGTCATATAATAAATCAGGCTTAGTTTATCACTAGCATTCTAAAAACCAGACCTAGGGAGAAAAACTAGGTCTGGGCAAACATGCATGGTTTCTAATATAGAGAATGTTTAGCCTATCCTGATTATCATAAAATCAGGACAGCGAGAATATTTGCACAACTCCTTAATTTTAAGTACTTATGTTAGTTTGTAATCATATACTTTGGTTGATTATTTTGTTAATGTTTGTCACCCTCATCAGGCCATGAGTGCTAGAAGAGCAAGGAGTATATGTTCAATACTTAGCACAATGCTTAGCATTTTCTAATAACTTAATAAAGTTTTTTGTTTTATTTAATGAACAAATGGAACTTGGTTCTCATTTTTCTCTACTGCTTCTTAGTATGAGAACCCGAGCATGCCATCAAGACTTGGTCTTTTTAATGTCTCCTGTTTTGGGTCTTCCTTTTTCTTCAATCTCTTGCTTCCTCTCACTCTCTTGCCATGTCCCTCTTCCTTTCTCTCTCTCTTTTTTCTTTCTCCCCTCCCAGTCCCCAACTACACTACCTTGTCTTCAAGATTGGATTTCTCCCTTATCATAAAACTCCTCTTTGACTTTGTATAACTTTCAACAAAAGTTCAAGGCCTTTCATGATCTTAAGCTTGATCACCTCTATTGCCTCATGTTCAGTCTTAAACTATTAGTATTTTTTACTCTGGGCATGCAAAACTCTTTTCAGTTCCTGGATTCACCATGCTCTCTCACATCCTTGTATTTTTGAACAAACTGTTATCTCTTCTTGCAGTGACCTTTATTCCCCTGCAGTACTCAGCCCTAGAGTTTCTTCTTCCATAAATTTTTCCCTTCCCTTGACATTCACCTTTACCCAAACTTGGGCTAGGTTATATGTCCTTCCTTTGAGCTCCTGAAGCTCATTCTACACAGCTCTATTCTTCCACTTATTATATATTTATTTTATTACTTTTATATTTTAATTTGTTTATCTATGATCTCTAAACTGAGCCTCTCAAGGATAAGGACCATAACTTTCAACTGTATGTCCTCAAATTCTAGCATGATACCTGGAACATAGCAAGTGCTCAATAATTGTTAAAGAAATGGCTAAATAAAAGGTTGAATCATCCTACCTGCTGAACCTTCCACTGAAGTTTTAGTGCCACTTTCCAACCCTCTATTATAGCATTTATTGATTTGAACTTTTCCTTATAGGTGTTTGTACACATGCCTTATTTCTACTGTTTTTATTTCTTAAAAGTAGAGTCTGTCTTTTTTTTTTTTTTTTTTTAGGTCAGAAAATTTGGGAACATATTTATTCCTGTTTTAGTTTTTTTTTTTTTTTTTTTTTTCACATATTCATTTATTCCTCACAACCACACCATGAGGTGAGTTCTATTATTATCTCCATTTTTTCACATGAGAAAACAGAGAAGTTATATAACTTATCCAGGATCAAACAGCTAATAAGTGGTAGATCTGGGATTCAAACCCAGACAGTTCAACTAGTACTACTCAGCACTGCATTTATTATGGAACTGTGCATATTCCCTTTCCAAGGACTTTATTTTAAAAGCAAACTTATTCCCTAACCCAAAGCCCTCAAATTCTGGAATTAGACAAATAGGAACTCATTTATTCATGAATTCAGTCATCCCATTATTCATTCATTCAATATGTAATTTTTTTTTTTTTTAATTTTATATGAGTTTTATTTTGCTTCCTCTTTTATTGCTGTCTCTCTCATATGGTGCCTTGTTTCCTAGTATGGTTTTTAAAAATTTGTTTATTTATTCATTTATTTACTAGTGTTTTTTTTTTTTTTTTTAACATTTGTAAAATGATATATAAATATATATGCATATATGTGTATTTGAGTCTCTTGTGTTCCTTCTTTTGCACTAGATATGGACTGTCTGAAAACTATTTCATTGTCTTCATCATTATCATTCATTTCAGCCACTTCAGATTTTCGCCTCTCCAAAAATTTTGTTGTACAAACTGGTGTGGGGCCTTGGCTATCCCCAGTGTTAATTCTTAGGAGAATTAGGAGTTCCTGAAACTACTTGTTTCTTCTTGTTTGGGAAAACATGACCTTTTGTAGATTTCTGAAGGACAGGGTTTGAAACATTTCTTTTTTTTTTTTCTCTTTCCATAAAGTCAATGAAGGAAAATTATATATTTTTTTCCTTTTTGAGCTAATTTCTTCCTGAGTAATTTTTCTTTGTTTTTAAATTGCTTCTTCATCCATAGCTTTTCTAAAAGTGTCAGTTTCTTATTATACTGTTTCATTGCTGGATGTGATGGCTTTGCAAATGGAACATCGCAGTCTTTGAAAAGTTTTTTATGTACTTTTTCAGATGGCATAAACTCACACTTCAAGAGCCTTTCACCAAAATGGTACTTGTTCATTGTTTCAGCAACTATCTTGGCAACATCATCAGACTCAAACTCCATAAAGACATAGCCTTTGCTGTTTCCAGTCTTTTTACTTCTGGATAGTGCTAAACTAGGAGAAAAATGCCTGGAACTGGGGTTCAAAAAGCCCACAAGGTATGTAGCACACATAGACTACTCCAGGAGTAAGTTTTTCTTTCTGGGTCACCCACTGGCAGACCAATACCACTTGCTTTCTGAAACAGGGCCTGCTCCTGGGGACCAGTGACAGGAGCAGCTTGGTTGGGCCAGAAAACTCTACCTTGTCCAAAGCACTGCAGCGGATGTGTTCCACACGGTTCTCCCCACTATATGGCTTTTGATTGGACTACATCAGTGAGGTATGACTCAGGTTGAGTCCCCGCTCCCTTGCTGGGTCTGACATAAATGGACTCACACAGACAGGCACAGGAAAAAAGGGGAACTGCATATTTGATTCTGCTATGTGTACGAAAAGATTTCAGTTTTGCCCACAGCTGAGCTGCAAGGAAAGAAACCATAAGAGACAAGCCCAATGCCTGGTTGCTCATAGCTGAGCTACAAGAGATGGTAGATTCTGGAGGGGAAGACTGAAACCTTGGGAGAGATCAGTGGCCATCTTGCTTCACCACATGGGAACACACTGCTATCAACAGTAGCTGACATTGGTGAGGAAGCATCTCTGTTGATGCCTCAATTTGGACATTTCATGGCTTTGGAACTATAAGATTTTACCCCAAATAAATCCCCATTAAAAAAGTCAACAGCTTTCTGGTACTTTGCATCAGCAGCCATTTGGCAAACTAAAACAATATGGTTATAAATCCTTAGTTCTCCTAATGTGTATCAAGATAGAGTGATGGAAAAGACAAGTCCAAGATTGCATATTTATGATGTAACAATAAATAGCTTAATCTTTGTGGTAGGCCCCAGATTTGGTTTCTTAGAGGATGAGGTTTTTTGGTAGAATATTGGATGGGTCAGTAAACTAGCAAAAAGAAATTGAGTATTGGTGATTCACAGAACCCAGTGCATTTGTTTGTAGTCTGGTCAATGGTGGGATTCTTTTCAAAATTCTATTTGAATAAGGAAAATTTTCTGGAAGAGGCAGGATTAAACTGGAGAGATAAAGAAAGAGAGGTCAATGGCTTTGTGGAGTTAAACTTTATAAACAACATCTATTAAAATAGTACATAATCACAGACATGTTAGCAAAATAAGAACTAAATTCAATGGGAATTTAGTTCAGATACTAACTTAAAATTACCAGAGAAGCTGGCAGTTCAGAGCTTTCACATCCCAAATTCTAACAATCACTTTTTTTCAACAAATCAATTTTATTGATACATATTAATAAAGCAAAAATCCATCAAAAGTGTACAATCAATGTATTCAATTTAATCACACAGTTGTACATTCATCACTTCAACCATTTTTAAAGCATTTTCATTATTCCAGTAATAATAATAATAATGATAATAATAAATAAAAAACAAAAGCCAACCAACCAAACAAAACTCTTCACCTCTCAATCTCTCAATGCTTCCCCTGCCATACATAGCTGCTATTCTGTTTCCTTCTCTCTAGTTTAAGTGTATTTATATTTTGTAAAAACAGTCTTAGATATGCAATATTTCCCATATTTATATTTTACATGGGATTTCAATATGTTATACACTCCCATGTTACATTTTTAAGCTTTTCTTCTAGTAATATACATGTCTTTAGATTTTTCCTTTCAACCACTATCATGCCCATCTAGTACTTCTGCTAGTCATAAACACCATACGTGCTTTCACCATTTCCATTCATTTCCAAAGGTTTACAAACAACCTTTTAACCAATTCTGCACAGATTAACCCTCAGCTTTCCATTCTCTACCCACATTCTATTTTCTGGTGACCTTTATTCTAATTACAAATTCCATGAGTTTACATAATATACTTAGTTCATAATTGTGCAATCATACAATATTTGTCCTTTTCTGTCTGACTTGCTTCACTCAGCATAATGTCCTACAGGTTCATCCCTGTTGTCATATGCTTCACAACTTCATTTCTTCTTACTGCTGCATAATATTCCATGGTGTGAATACACCACAATTTGTTTATCTATTCATCAGTTGGTGGACACCATGGAGCTTATGGCAATTGTGAATAATGCCACTATGAACATCAGTGTTCAGATGTCTTTTTGTGTCACTGCTCTCAGTTCTTCTGGGTATATATTTATTAGCAGTATTGCCAGGATACATGGCAAGCCTATATTCAACTTCCTTAGGAACTGCCAAACAATCCTCCACAGTGGTTGTACCATTCTACATTCCCACCAAAAGTGAATAAGTGTTCTAATCTCTCTATATCCTGCCCAAAATTTACAGTTTTCCAACTTTTTAATAGTGGCCAGTCTAATAGGTGTGAAATGATATCTCATTGTAGTTTTGATTATCATTTCCCTAATAGCTAATGATGTTGAACATTTGTCCATGTGTTTCTTCACCATTTCTTTTTCTTCTTTGGACAATTGTGCTTTCAATTCTTTTGCCCATTTTTTTAAAAAAATTATTGAATTATATCATTCATACCCAATCATACATAAACAATAAGTGTATATTAAAGGTTGTGAACTTACAAAACAAACAACCATAACATCTTACAGTGGTCCCATACATCAACCAACCACCAACACCTTGCATTGTTGTGAGACATTTGTTAAAAATTATGAAAGAATATCATCAAAATCTTACTACTAATTATAGACCATATCTTACATTTGGTGTATTTTCCTCCCAACCCATCCTATTATTACTTTTTAAAATTATGTTTTTATTACAGAATTTGTGAACTTACAAAACAATCATGGACCTATATAGAATTCCCATAAAACACCCCTTCACCAACACAGTACCCCATGGTGTAACATTTGTTACAGATTATGAGAAAATACCATCAGACTGTTACCAACTATGGTACATAGCATGCATTTGGCACACTTTTTCTGTACTTCTCCATTATCAACACAGGACATCTTTGGCATAGATGCATATTACAGTATTGCTGTTAACTACAGTTCATACATCACACCAAATATATTTTTCCCATGCTTCTCCACATTTCCACCTCCCTTGCAGTAGTGACATACATCTGCTCGAGCTCACAGAAAGACACTCTTGCATCTGTGCCATCAACCACAATTGTCATCCACCTCTGGGTTCACTGTGTTACTTAGTCCCTAGATTATTCTCTATCTTTCTTTCAATTGATATTTACATCCCTAGGCTACCATTTCCAGCCACATTCCCATTTATAAACCAGCTGCTACTCACTATAATGTGTTACCATCAACTCTATACATCTTCACACTTTTCCAGTAAAGTTAATTAAAACTTATACATATTAAGCATCAGTAGTCCTCAGTCCTCCTCTTGTCTTCTAATAATCATAATCTATATTTTAGATTTTAACTCTATGCATTTATTCTTTATATTAAGATCATATTAGTGAACCATGCAATATTTGTCATTTTTTGTCTGGCTTAACTCACTCAGCATAATGTCTTCAAGATTCATCCATGTTATCATATGTGTCCCAATTTCATTTCTTCTTATTGCAGCATAGTATTCCATTGCATATATATACCACATTTTGCTTATCCATTCATTCTTTGATGGACACTTGGGTTGTTTCCATCTTTTGACAATTGTGAATAATGCCGCTATGAACATTGGTGTGCATATGTTTCTGACACAGTTTTCAGTTTTTCTGGACATATTCCTAACAGAGGAATTGTTGGATCATATGGCAGTTCTATATTTAGTTTCCTGTGGAACCGCCAAACTGTCTTCCACAGAGTCTGCACCATTTTACAATCCCACCAACAGTGAAGGAACGTTCCTACTTCTCAACATCCTCTCCAACACTTGTTTCCTGTTTTTATTTTTTTTTTAATAATGGCCATTCTATGAGGTGTGAGATGAAATCTCATTGTCGTTTTGATTTGCATTTCCCTAACAGTAATAATATGGCACGTTTTTTCATGTGCTTTTTGCCTATTTGTGTTTCCTCTTTGGAGAAATGTCTTTTTTAATCTTTTGCCCATTTTTAAATTGGACTGATTGTTCTTTTATTGTTGACTTGTATGAACTCTTTATATAGAATGGAAATCAAACCCTTATTGGATATGTGGTTTCCAAATATTTTCTTCCATTGAGTGGCTGCTTTTTCACTTTATTGATGAAGTTCTTTGAATCGCAAAAGTGTTTAATTTGAAGAGGTCCCATTTAGCCATGTTTTCTTTCATGGCTTTCGCTTTCGCTGTAAGGTTTAAGAACCCACCACCTAACACCAAGTCTTGAAGATGTTTTCCTACATTTTCTTCTAGAAGCTTTATGGTTCCAGCTTTTATATTTAGGTCTTTGATCCATTTGAAGATAATTTTTGTATAAGGTGTGAGATAAGGGTCAACTTTCTTTCTTTTGGCTATGGATGTCCAGTTCTCCTAGCCCCATTTGTTGAAGAGACTGTTCTGCCCGAGCTGGGTGGGCTTGACAGGCTTGTTAAAAATCACTTGATCATATTAGTGAGGGTCTGTTTCTGAACTATCAGTTTGGTTCCATTTGTCGATTTGTCTGTCTTTATGCCAGTATCATGCTCTTTTTTTTTTTTTTTTTTTGTTCTTTCTGAATACTTTACTGTTTATAAAGTATTCACTTCTTTTTTTTTAATTTTTATTTTATATACATATATATTTTTTAAAAGGTGCTTAGATTACCTAGATATTACACAGAAATTGCAGGGATTCCCATGTTCCTCACCTCCCACACTTCCCACAACATCCCACACAAACATCCATCATCAGTATGGCACATCATCCACAATGGATATACACATCCTGGGGCCTTGCCACCAAGCATAGACCACAGTTCACATCGTAGACCACACTCTCTCCCACACAGTTCTGCATGGTATATGCTGATGTAAAATGGCCTACATCTGTTGCCACAATGCCACTCAGGATAACCCCCTAGTCCCGAAAAAGCCCCTGAATTTCAACTGCCCTTCCCCTTCCTGCCCCGAGAGTGTCCAGTGGCCACCGGCTCCACCTCACTGTTATAATTTCTTCCATTGTTTGAATCACAATATGTCTACAACAAAATACCATTAAGTCCACTCTAGTCCATAGCTCTTCCCCCAATCCTGAGGGGACTGGGATGGTGATGTCCACTCCACCTCCAAGAGAGAGAGGACTTATATCCCATGGATACAGTGGATGGGATTATCCTGCCTGCAGCTGCAGGCCCTCTCCATTCCCTGGGATGGCCGTTGCCCACTGTCGTCTCCTCTCCAGGTGACTTGGATGAGTCCATTGAGCTGTAGGGTAGGAGTTGCAGCTCCACCAAGATTCCAGACACAGCTGGCACATAGGTAGGCCAGAGGCTCCAGTCTCTGGAAGTACACCTAAAAACTCCAGCATCACATATAGGTTTGAATAGAAGGGACAGTTGGACCATGTGCAGTGAGGACTTATTTGAGTCCAACTCTGTCACTCCCAGGAGCACAGATTCCAAAGTAGAGCCCACTGATAAGGCATCAATCACTGGGGTTATCCCCCCTTATATAGGACCTTGCTGTCTCCAGAGCCCTCAGGAGCCCCTCTGTGTGGGTTGATATCGACTTTGGTGTTCTATGAGATCCTACTGAGGTGTGTGTAAGCGTTACCTCTGGGATGACCTCCCGACTCTCTTTGAAGTCTCTTAGCCACATGAACTCATTTCTCTTTATCTTTTCCCCCTTTTATTCAAGGTCTTTTTCCGATCATGTTGCCAGTTGGCACTTGGTATTAATCCCTCATTGCCAGGGAGGCTCATCCCCAGGGTCATGTCCCACGTTGGGGGGCAGGTAATGCATTCATATGCTGAGTTTGGCTTAGAGAGAGGCCACATTTGAGCAACAAGGAGGGTCTCAGGTGGTGTATTAGTCAGCCAAAGGGGTGCTAATGTGAAATACCAAAAATGGGTTGGTCTTTATAAAGGGTATTTATTTGGGGTAGAAGTCCACAGATACCAGGCCATAAAGCGTTAAGTTTCTTCTCTCACCACAGTCCATTGCCACGTGTTAGAGCAAGACAGCTGCTGGCGTTTGCCAGGGTTCAGGCTTCTGGGGTTCCTTTCTTCCCGGGGCTGCGTTTCTCTCCGGGCTTAGCTCCTGTTTCCTCCACAAGGTCAGCTGTAGATGATCAGGCAAACGGCTTGCTTCTCTTCTCCTGGAGCCTTCTTTCCAACATCAAAACTGCTTCTCAAAAGACTGTTTCAACTCTGTTCTCCGCCTTGCCGTTTATATTCAATTCCCCACCCACCAAGGGGTGGGGCTCAATGCCCTAATCCTAACCTAATCATGCCCAGATTAACAGATCAGTTTACAAGCATGATTCAATTATATTTTTGGATTTCATAATTACATCAGACTGCCACAGGTGGCAACCCTTAGGCACCCCATAACAGTAGGCTAAGTTTCAATTACAAGAGCAAAGACTTATAAGGCTAGTCATCAATAACAATAACCCATCAGTGGGCCATCCTCTTTTGCCAGACACTGCCCCTGCACTCAGGGGACTGTTGCTGCTCCCTTGGAGAATGTGGCAGAGCTCTCCAGGCTGGAGCTTCAGTATTCCCTCATTGATTGAGTGATTGTCTACCCACCGTGACCATGCCCCATCCCTTGATCATTTGAACAATCTTATATATCTTCCATGTATATTCAGATGAACTTACTCCCATGAATCCCCCATCCCATACACCACCCACCAATGATCCTCTGCAGCCCTCATTGTAACCCTTCTGTGATCTAAACCTTCCTTGAACATGAAGCCCATATAATAACCAAATACAATTAATAGGAAAAAGTATACTGTTAAGCTTAAATGCAAGAGATAAGTACAAGGAAACTCAGAAGAAAAAAAAAACTAAACTAAAAATAAAATATAATTAGTGGATTGGGACATTCAAAAAAATGGGAAAAAAACAACAACAAAAATTTCTTTTTAAAAAAAATTATTCTTTTTTTCTTTTATCACTGAATTATCGGATGTCCAGTGTACCGTGACACCTTCCCCCTCTCATTCCCCAGTGTCTCCCAAATTTTCATTTAATTTTCAAAGAAGTTTTAGGTCACAGCAAATTCACACATGGAATACTAGAGACTCCCACATACCCAACCTCCCTCCCCCTTCCCCACCCCATATTATAACCTTTTTTTTTTTTAATGGACATTAGCATTGTTATAACTGTTATACAGATAGTAAAATATAGCAACTAAACATCGTCAATGGTTTACAGTATATTTACAATTTAGACGGTACAGTTTAACAATTTTTGCCATGTCCTGTGTCCATTACTGTAAGGTAATGAAGAACCTTTCCCATGACCACTAAATACCCCATTTGATCTTCACTGTTCCTTCCTCCCCACCCCCCTGGGGCATATGACACTTCCCTGTCTTGACTCATGGAATGACAAGATTCATAGTTACATGCCCTGGGTATTCCAACCTGCCCTTCCTAATCTACCCACCTGTCAACCCTGTACCACCAAGCCAGTAATATCACAACCCATCTTTCCTATCCGTCAACATGCAACTATACTCTATCCCTTTAATATAGATTATGTCCATATGGGTGATGGCTCAAAATCTACTCTTTTCTTTCTCTCCCTTGTTAACCTATCTTTCAGACATTGGTTCTCAGACACTGCTCACTTTCCTCACTTCAAATCAGTGAGATCATATACTGTTCCTCCTTCAATGCCTGGCTTGCTTCACTCAACATAAGGTCTTCAAGCTTCATCCACGTTATTTCGTGTGTTATCATTTTATTCCTTCTTACAGCTGAGTAATATTCCATTGTATGTATGTTCCACATTTTGCTTATCCATTCATGTGTTGATGGGCACCAGGGCTGATTCCAACTTTTGGCAATGGTAAACAATGCCACTATGAACATTAGTGTGCGTATATCTGTTATGATTCTCTTTTTTTTTTATTATTATGGGTAAAAATCAAAATTCTCACAATACATACAAACATTTGCAAAATGATATATAAATATATATGCATATATGTGTATTTGCTTACAAAAATGTTATTTATATATATATATACATATATTTTAAGAGGTGCTTAGATTACCCAAAATATTACACGGAACCCACTGGGATTTTAACACTGTAGCTAGGTAATATGATTTAAAGTCTAGAAGTGAGAGTCCTCCAACTTCACTTTTCCTTTTTAAGATGTTACTGGCTATTTGCAATCACTTACCCTTCCAAATAAATTTGATAATTGTGTTTTCCATTTGTTTAAAAAAGGCTGTTGGAATTTTTATCAGGATTGCATTGAATTTTTATATCAATTTGGGTAGAATTGACATCTTAATGGTATTTAGACTTCCAATCCATGAGCATGGAATGTTCTTTCAATTATTTAGGTCTTTTTTTAATTTCTTTTAACAATGCATTGTAGTTTTCTGAATACAAGTGCTTTACATTCCTGGTTAAGTTTATTCTTAAATATTTGATTTTTTTAGTTGCTATTGTAAATGGAATTTTTTTTTCCTGACTTCCTCCTCTGATTACACATTAATAGTGTTGAGAAACACCACTGGTTTTTGTGTGTTGATCTTGTATCTTGACACTCTACTGAAATCCTTTATTAGCTCTAGCAGCTTTGTTGTAGATTTTTCATGACTTTCTAGATATAAGATGAAAATATTTGTGAATAGCAAAGGTCTTACTTCATTCCTTTCTAATTTGTATGCTTTTTTTTTTTTTCTTGTTCAGTGTTTTGGTAGAGCTTGAGTAGGATTGGTATTTAATCTTTGAATGCTTGGTAGAATTCATCTGTGAAACCATCTGGTCTTGGGCTTTTCTTTTTGGGGAGTTGTTTGATGAGTGTTTCAATCTCTTTATTTGTGACTGGTTTGTTGAGGTCTTTTATTTCTCCTACAGTCAGTATTCGTTGTTCGTACATTCTTAGGAATTTTTCCATTTCATCTACATTAAATTATTGGGCATGGGTGGTTTCCACAGACACTCAACAGTCCAATCATGTAGGTTAAAAGTGCCTGCCATTGCCCAGAAAGGCTGAGGAAATCACAGCCCCTCCTATCCTATTAGGAGGTGGGGGTGGATCCACAGGTGCCCAACAGTTAAGTTCCTGTGATCTGAAAGTACCTGCCATTGCCTGAAGGGGCTGAGGAAACACCGGCCCCCTCCTATGCTATTTGGAGGTGGGAGTGGAAACACAGGTACACACCAGTCCAGGCCTTGCAGGCCAAAAGTGCCATTGCCCAGAAAGGCTGAGGAAAAACAGCACCCCTTATATGTAACTTGGGGGCAGGGATGGAGGTATATTTGTCTGACTATTCATACTGTGTGGCCCAAAAGCATCTGCAGTTACCCAGAGAAGCTGAGGAAACACAGCTCCCTTTTTATCCTATTGGGGGGTGGGAATGGTGCTACAGGTACCTGAGTATCCAGTCTGTGTGGGCTGAAAGTGCTTGCAGTTTTCCAGAGACTGAAGAATCCCCAGCCTCCTCCTATCCTATGGAATTGGAGGGGTGGAGATGGAATTGAAGGTGCTTAACAAATCAGTTTGTGTGGGTTGAAGGTATCTTCGGTTGTCCGGAGACGCTGAGGAAACACAGGTCCTCTGCTATCCTATTGGGGTGTGGGAATGGAGCCCCAGGTGTCTGACTAGTCATTCTGTGCCAGCTGAATACATTTGCAGTTACCTGAAGAAGCCAGTGCACTTCCTGACAGCTTCTGTCCTGCTGGAGGTAGGACTAGTGCCACGCAGTTTGATCTGGGTAGAAAGAAGCCAATACCAATCATCACTCATTTTCAATCATGCCAGGTGTAGAGTCAAAATGGTGGCTACTTGCCTCCTTCTGACCTGAACAGGTTCAAACTTTAGCTGTTCTTAGGGTTATATTTTAGCCAGCTGAACTTACTAATCAGTAGCTGAAGTCAGTGGCCAACCATCTCTTCCCCCCTGTTTTTTGGGAAATGGAGCTTCTAACTCCAGCCACAGAATAGCTCCTGAGGTGGCTTGCACCACCAGAGTAGGATGAGCACTGGCTTCTACAGCATGGCCTGCAGTTTCCCAGAGAGGCTGGGGCAAGTCTCTCCAGCTTCCTCCCTGCCGGAGAAGGGGCTGGGACTTAGGCTAGAGCTGCAATCTACTCTGTGTGGAAAGAATCCAATCCACACCTGCACTGTGATTTTCACTCAGCCCTGTTTCCCCTCCTGTGGGGGGTGGAGTTAAAATGGTGGCCACCGGCTGCTTTCTGACTTGGATAGTTTCAAACTTTAGCTGTTCTTAGGATTATGCTTTAGTCAGCCAAATTTACTAATCAGTACCTGAAGTCTGTACCCAACCGTCTCTTCCTCTCCTGTTTTTGGAATACGGAGCTTCCAACTCCAGGTATAGAATAGCAACTGAGATGGCTGGTGCCACCAGTGGAGGAAGGCACCAGCTTCTTTGATGTGGAGTGCTTACTCATGAATCTCTGCAAATAGGTAGTCTCTTCCTTTCTTTATTTCAAGGAGGATGCAGGATTCTCTTCTGGTCTCCAGGAGCCCCCAAACAGGTTCTTTAGATAGATCTGGGTGATTACTAACTGCCCTATAGCACAAGCTGACTCTTGGAGCTTCTTACTCTTCCACCTTCTTGCCCCTCCTCTCTTTTACCAATTTTTTATTGGAGTAGTTTGTGTCTTTTTATTCTTGAGTTCTATGATCTCTTTATATATTATGAATATTAAACCCTTATCGGATATATGATTGCCAAATATATTATCCCTTTGAGTTGGCTGCCTTTTCACCCTCTTGACAAAGTCCTTTGAGGTGCAAAAGTGTTGAATTTTGAGGAGGTCCCATTTATTTTTTCTTTTTTTGCTCGTGCATTGGGTGTAAGGTTTAAGAAACTACCACCTACCACAAGATCTTGCAGGTATTTTCTTACATTTCCTTCTAGGAGTTTTATGATTGTTATTTTTATACTTAGGTCCTTGATCCATTTTGATTTAATTTTTCATAAGATGTGAGATAGAGGTACTCTTTCTTTCCTTTGGATATGGCTATCCAGTTCTCCCAACACCATTTAATGAATAGACTGTTCTAACCCAGCTGGGAGGGCTTGACCACCTTGTCAAAAATCACTTGACTGTAGATGTGTGAATCTATTTCTGAGTTCTCAATTCAGTTCCATTGGTCAAGATGTCTGTGTTTATGCCACTACCATGCTGTTTTTACCACTTTAGCTAAGTAATATGCTTTAAAGTCAGGAAGTGAGAGTCCTCCAACTTTGTCCTTCCTTTTAAAGATGTTTTTAGCTATTCAGAGCCCCTTACAAATCCAAATAAATTTGATTATGGTTTTTCTATTCTGCAAAAAAGGCTGTTGGTATTTGCATTGAATGTTTAAATAGGTTTGGGTAGAAATGACATCTTAACAATATTTAGTTTTCCAATCCATGAACACAGAATGTCCTTTCATTTATTTATGTCTTCTTCAGTTTCTTTCAACAATGTTTTGCTATTTGCTGAGTATAGGTCCTTTATGTCCTTCATTAAGTTTATTCCTAAATATTTGATTTTTTTAGTCACTATCATAAATGGGATTTTTTTCTGATTTCCTCCTCAGATTGCACATCAGTTGTGTAAAGAAATGTTATTTTTTTTGCATATTAATCTTGTATCTTGCCACTTTGATGAACTCATCTATTAATTCTAGTAGCTTGTTGTTGATTTTTCAGGATTTTCTAGATATGGAATCATATCATCAGCAATTAGTGAAAATTTTACTTCCTCTTTTCCTATTTGGATGCCTTTTATTTCTTTATCCTATTTACTTTAGCTAGAACTTCTAGCACAATATTGATTAACAGTGGTGACAGTGGTCATCCTTTTCTTGTTCCTAATATCACCAGGAAAGCTTTCAGTCTTTCATCATTGAGTACAATGCTAGCTGTAGGTTTTTCATATATGCACTTTATCATATTGAGAAATCTTCCTTGTATTCCAATCTTTTGTATTGTGTTTATCAAGAAAAGGTGCTATATTTTGTCAAATACCTTTTCTGCATCAATCAAGAGGATCATGTGATTTTTCTTCTTCAATTTATAATTGTGGTTTATTACAGTAATTGATTTTCCTTTGTTGAAACACCCTTGCATAGCTGGGATAAAACCCACTTGATCATGGTGTATAATTTTTTTAATGTGCTTTTGGATTATGTTGGCAAGTATTTCGTTGAGGATTTTTACATCTATATTCATTAGAGATATTGGTCTGTAATTTTATTTTTTTGTAGTATCTTTATCTGGTTTTGGTATTAGGGTGATGTTGGCTTCATAGAATGAATTTGGTAGAATTATTTCCTGTTCAATTTTTTTTTTTTTTTTTGGAAGAGCTTAAGCAAGATTGGTATTAGATCGTCTTTGAATGATTGGTAGAATTTACCCATGAAGCCATCTGGTCCTGGGCTTTTCATCTTTGGGAGGTTTTTGATGATTGTTTAAATTTCTTCATTTGAGATTGTTTTGTTGGGGTCTTCTATTTCTTCTAGGGTCAGTGTAGGTGGTTTGTGTGTTTCTAGGAATTTGTCTATCTTTTCTAGTTTGTTGACATACAGTTGTCCATTGTTTCCTCTTATGACCTCTCTTATTTCTGTGGTTTCAGTGGTAATGTCCCCCCTCTCATTTCTAATTTTATTTTATTTTTTTGTCTTCTCTCTTTTTTTTCTTTGTCAGTCTAGTTAAGTGCTTAATGATTTTGTTGATCTTCTCAAAGAACTAGCATTTGGTTTTGCTGATTTTCTCTATTGCTTTTTTTGTTCTCGATTTTATTTATTTCTGCTCTAATATTTACTATTTCTTTCCTTTGGCTTGGTTTGTGATTAGTTTGCTGTTCTTTTTCTAGTTCCTCCAGGTGTGCAGTTAGATCTTCAGTTTTAACTCTTTCTTCTTTTTTAATGTAAATGTTGAGGGCTATAAATTTCCCTCACAGCACTGTCTTTGTGGTGTTACATAAGTTTTAATATGTTGTGTTCTCATTTTAATTAGTCTCAAGATATTTGCTGAATTCAGTTGCAATTTCTTCTTTGGCCCACTGATTATTTAAGAGTGTGTTATTTACTCTCCAAATATTTATGAATTTTATTTTTTCCATTGATTATTGATTTTCAGCTTCATTCCATTATGATCAGCAAAAATATTTTGTATAATTTCAATCTTTTGAAATTTGTTGAGACTTGTTTTGTGACCCAACATATATTCTATGTTGGAAAAGGATGCATGAGCACTTGAAAAGAATGTATATCTTGCTGTTTTGGGTTGCAGTGCTCTATAGATGTCTGTTAGGTCAAGTTCATTTATCATATTATTCAAGCTCTCTGTTTCTTTATTTATCATCTGTCCAGATGTTCTATCCAATATTGAGTGTGACATATTGAAGTATTCAACTATTATTGTAGAAGCATCTATTTCTCCCTTCAGCTTTGTCTCATGTATCTTGAAGCACTCAGGTGAAGTACATAATATTTAGTATAGTTATTTCTTCTTGCTGAATTGCCCCTTTTATTAATATATAATGACCTTTATTCCTTATTACAGTTTTGCATTTAAAATCTATTTTGTCTGATATTAGTATCACTACTCCAGCTCTTTTTTGGTTACTATTTGCATGGAATATCTTTTTACAACCTTTTACTTTTAACCTGTTTGTGCCCTTACATCTGAAGTGAGACTCTTGTAGACAATAAATGGATGGCACATATTTTTTTTTTTAATTGAGAAATATATATATTTATTCATCTGTGTTTACTTTTTTTTTTTTTTTTTATTATGGGTAAAAATCAAAATTCTCACAATACATACAAACATTTGTAAAATGATATATAAATATATATGCATATATGTGTATTTGCTTACAAAAATGTTATTTTTTATATATATATATATACATATATTTTAAGAGGTGCTTAGATTA
>JAKSZT010053808.1:4108663-4171963 GCA_026826555.1 Tolypeutes matacus
ATCTATCTATCTATCTATCTATCTATCTATCTATCTATCTATCTATCTATCTACCCCGCCCCTCATTGTCTGCTCTCTGTATCCATTCATTGTGTGTTCTTCTGTGTCTGCTTGTCTTCTCTTTAGGTGGCACCGGGAACTGATCCTGGGACCTTCCGGAGTGGGAGAGAGTTGCTCAATCTCTTGTACCACCTCAGCCCCCTGGTCTACTGTGTCTCTCATTGTCTCTCCTCTGTGTTTCTTTTTGTTGTATCATCTTGCTGTGCCAGTTATCTTGTTTGGGCCAGCACTCCTGTGCAGGTCAGCACTCCTGTGCAGGCCAGCACTCTGCATGGGCCAGCTCACCATGCGGGCCAGCTGGCCTTCACCAGGAGGCCCCAGGAATCAAACCCTGCACCTCCTATATGGTAGATGGGAGCCCAATCATTTGAACCAAATCTGCTTCCCAATACCACCTATTATTAAAACCATAACTAATGTATTACACATTAGTTACAGTTCATGAGGGAACACTCATATTTGAACTGATAACCACACAGTCCATCATCCACCACATGTTTCACTGTGTTATATAGTCTCTTGCACATACAATCTATCCAAACTGTACACTCAGTGGCTCTCACTTTCATCAAAGAGTTTTGAAGTCATCATCTCATTAAATTTTTAAAGGTTTTCCTTAGTCCAAAAGAAAAAATTCCACACCTCACTATTTTGGACCCTTAGCATTAATATGGTACCTTCTTTGACACTGAGGGAAGAATATTGCAATATTGCTGTTAACTATAGTCCATAAGTTACTTTAATTGTATTTCCCCCATGCATCAACATATTCTTACCACCTTGTAATAGTGATGTACATTTATTTGTTCAATTTCATTGAACATTCTTGTATATGTACTATTAACCACAGTCCTTAGTCACCTCTAAGTTCACTATGTTATTCAGTCCCTAAATTATTTTCTAGCTTTCTTTCAATTGACAATATACCCATGGATTACCCCTTTCAGCCACAATCCCATTTAGTTATATTCACTATAATGTGTTGCCATCAATTCTATCCATTTCCACACTTTTAAAATCAAGTTAATTGAAAATTCTACAAAATTTAAGCATCAGTACCCCTTCTCAGCCCTCATCCTATCTCCTATTAACCTATACCCTAAGTTTTAACTCCGTGTGTTTATTCTTCATATTTAGTTCATATTAGTGAGACAATACAATATTTATCCTTTTGTGTCTGACTTACTTCACTAAACATAATGTCCTAAGGTTCATCCATGTTGTCATATGTGTCCCAATTTCATTTCTTCTTACAGCAGTATAGTATTCCATTATATGTATAAACCACATTTTGTCTATCCATTCATCAGTCGTTTCCATCTTTTAGCAATTGTGAGTAACACTGTTATGAACATTTGTGTAAAAATGCCTGTTTGTGTCACTGTTTTCAGGTCTTCTGGATATATTCCTGGTAGAGGGATTGCCAGATCATATGCAGTCTTACATTTAGCTTCCTGAGGAACTGCCAAACTATCTTCCCCAGAGGCTGCACTATTCTACATTCCCACCAACAGTGAAGGAGTGTTCCATTTTTCCACATCCTCACCAGCACTTATTTTTTTTCTGTTTTATTAAAATAATGACCATTCTATGAGGTGTAAGGGGACATCTCATTGTAGTGTTCATTTGCATTTCCCTAATAGCTAGTGATATTGAATATTGTTTTTCACATGATTTAAAACTATTTGTATTTCCACTTTGTAAAAATGTCTTTTTAGGTTTTTGGCCCATTTTTAAATTGGATTGCTTGCTCTTTATTGTTGAGTTGTTTGATCTCTTTATATAGCATGAAAATCAAACCCTTATCAGATATGTGGTTTCCAAATATTTTCTCTCATTGAGTGGGCTGCCTTTTCACTTTCTTGACAAAGTCCTTTGAATCACAAATGTGTTTACATTTGAGAAAGTCTCATTTATCCATTTTATCTTTTGTTCCTCTTGTTTTTGGTATAAGGATAAAGAATCCACCACCTACCACCAGTTCTTGAAGATGTTTCCCTACATTTTCTTCCAGGAGTTTTATGGTATAGTTTTTATATTTAAGTCCTTGATCCATTTTGGGTTAATTTGTGTATAATGATTGAGAAAGAGGTCCTCTTTCTTTCTTTTGGATAAGGATATCCAGTTCTCTCAGTATCATTTGTTGAAAAAACTGTTCTGTCTATTCAACAAATAGTGCTGAATAGACAGCTGAAGCTGGGTGGTTTGACAGCCTTGTCAAAAATCAATTGTGAGTGTTTTTCTGAACCATCAATTCGGTTCCATTGGTCTATATGTCTATCTGTATGCCATTGCCTTGCTGTTTTTACCACTGCTGTAGCTAGGTAATATGATTTAAAATCCAGAAGTGAAAGTCCTCCAACTTTGCTTTTCCTTTTTAAGATGTTCCTGGCTATTCAAGTCCCCTTACCTTTCTAAATAAATTTGAAAATTGGCTTTTCCATTTCTTTAAAAATGCTGGTGGAATTTTTATTGGGATTGCATTGAATCTGTATATCAGTTTGGATAGAATTGATATATTAATGATATTTAGTCTTCCAATCCATGAACCCAGAGTGTTCTTCTGTTTATTTAGGTCTCATTTGAATTATTTTCTCATGCATTGAAGTTTTCAGAGTACAAGTGCTTTACATCCTTGGTTATGTTATTCATAAATATTTGATTATTTTACTTGTTACTGTAAATGGAATCTTTTCTTGACTTCCTTCTCAGATTGCTCATTATTAGTGTATAGAAACACTACTGACTTTTGCATATTGATCTTTTATACTGCCACTCTGCTGAACTAATTTATTAGCTCTATTAGCTTTGTTGTAGATTTTTCAGGATATTCTAAGTATAGGGTCATATCACCAGTGAATAGTGAAAATTTTACCTCTTCCTTTCCTATTTTGGATGCCTTTTATTT
The DNA here is from genome assembly GCA_026826555.1 of Tolypeutes matacus. Lineage (NCBI taxonomy): Eukaryota > Metazoa > Chordata > Mammalia > Cingulata > Chlamyphoridae > Tolypeutes > Tolypeutes matacus. Next base: position 4,111,632 of record JAKSZT010053808.1, read on the forward strand.
TTTTCCTTGCCTTATTGCTCTATCTAGAACCTCTGGCACTATATTGAATAACAGTGGTGACAGTGGGCATCCTTGTCTTATTCTCGATCTCAAATATTCAGTATTTCACCATTGATTAGAGCGCTAGCTTTGGGTTTGTCATGTATGTCCTTTATCATGTTGAGAAAGTTTCCTTCAATTCTTAACTTTTGGAGTATTTTTATCAAAGAAGAATGCTGGATTTTGACAAAAGTTTTTTCTGCATCAGTCAAAATGATAATGTGATTTTTCTTCTTTCATTTATTAATATTATGTATTATGCTGATTGATTTTCTTGTGTTCAACCACACTTGCATGTGGAAAAAAACCCACTTAATTGTGATGAATAATTCTTTAAATATATTGTTGGATTCAATTAGTGATAATTTTTTGAGGCTTTTTGCATCTGTATTCTTGAGGGAAATGGGTCAGTAATTTTCTTTTTCCATAATGTTTTTATCTAGTTTTGGTATTAGGGTGATATTGGCTTCATAGAATGAGTTTCATAGTGTTACTTCCTGTTTAATTTTTTTGGAAAAGTTTGTGAAAGATCAGTATTATTTCTTCTTTGAATGCTTGGGAAAATTCACCTCTGAAGCCATCTGGTCCTGGGCTTTTAATTTTGGGAAGCTGATTGATGACTTTTAATTTCTTTACTTGTGATTGGTTTGTTAGGTTTTCTATTTCTTCTAGGGTCAATGCACATTGTTTGTATGTTCTTAGGAATTTTTCTATTTCATCTACATTGTCTAGTTTGTTGGCATACAGTTGTTCATAGTATCTTCTTTTGATCTCTTTTATTTCTGTGGGGTCAGTAGTGATTATTTTAGTTATTTGCATCTTCTCTCTTGTTTTCTTTGCCAGTCTAGCTAAGGGTTTGTCAATTTTGTTATTCTTCTCAGAGAACCAATCTTAAGTTTTGTTAATTCTCTCTATTGTTTTCTTTTTGTCCTCCTTTCCATTTATTTCTGTTCTGATCTTTATTTCATCCCTTCTGCTTGTTTTGGGAATACTTTACTGTTCTTTTTCTAGTCCCTCCAGCTATGTAGTTAGTTCATTGATTTTAGCTATTTCTTCTTTTTAATGTAAGCATTGAGGGATATAAATTACCCTCTCAGAACTGCCTTTCCTCCATCCCATAAGTTCTGATATGTTGGATTCTCATTTTCATTCATTTCAAAATATTTATTGATTTCTCTTGCAATTTGTTCTTTAACCCATGGATTATTTAATTTCCATATATTTGTGAATTTTCCCTTTATGTGCCTGTTGTTCACTTCCAGCCTTATTCCATTATTATTAGAGAAAGTGCTTTGTATAATTTTGATATTTTAAAATTTATTTATATCTGTTTAGTGGCCCCAAATATGGTCTATACTGGAGAAATATCCATGAGAACTTTAGAAGAGTGTATATCCTGCTGTTTTTTGGGGGTGCAATTTTCTATATATGTCTATTAGGTTTAGGTCATTTTTTTTATTATTGAACCTTTCAGTTTCTTTATTTCTCCTTTGCCCAGATGTTCTAGCCAATTATGAGAGTGGTGTGTTTAAGTCTCCAACTATTATTGTAAAGACATTTATTTCTCCCTTCAATTTTGTCAGTGTGTGCCTCATATATCTTAGGTCACTCAGGTTAGGTGCATAAATATTTAGTATGGTTATTTCTTCTTGGTTAATTTTCCCTAATATTAATACATAATGACCACCTTCATCTCATAACAGTTTTGCATTTAAAATCTATATTGTACAATATTAGTATCATTACTCCAGATCTTTTTTATTACTATTTGCATGGAATATCTTTTTCCAACCTTTCACTTTTAACCTGGTTGTGTCCTTACATCTGAAGTGAGTGTCTTGTAGACAACATATAAATGGCTCATATTTTTAATCCATTCTGCCAGTCTATGTCTTTTGATTAGGGAATTCAATCCATTAATGTTTAATGTTATTACCATAAAGCATTATTTACTTTGTACATTTTATCCTTTGGATTTCCATTGCCATATCTTACTATTGTCTGTCTCTTTAACCTTTAATATACCTTTACTAATAAACTTCATTTCTACAATGTTTTCCAAGTTTCTCACCCTTGTGTTTTCCTTTCAGAATGTAACACTACATTTAGTATTTTCTGCAAATCCAGTTTCTTGGTTGCAAACTCTCTCAGTTTTTATCTGTCAATGTTCTAAACTCACCCTCATTTTTGAAAGAAAATATTGCTGGATATAGGTTTCTTGGATGACAGTTTTTCTCTTTCAGTATCTTAAATATATCATACCACTGCCTTCTTACCTCCATGGTTTCTGATGAAAAATTAGCATTTAATCTTATTGGGTATCACTTGTATGCAATCAATCTCTTTCCTTTTGCTGCTCTCAGGATTCTACTTTTATCTTTGGTATTTGTCATTCTGAATAGTAGGTGTCTAAAAGCAGGTCAATTTGGATTTATTTGGATGGGTGTATGTTGTACTTCTTTCACAGGATATCTATGTCAATAGGGTTGGGAAATTTTCTACCATTATTTCCTCAAACATTTTTTCTGCTCCTTTTCCTTTCTCCTCTCCTTCAGAGACACTCATGTCACATATGTTTGCACATCTCTTGCCATCATTTAGTTCCCTGAGACCCTATTCAATTTTTTCCATTCTTTTCATTATCTGTTCTTTTGTATTTTCACCTTCAGAAGCCATCTTCAAGCTCACTGCTCCTTTCTTCTACCTCTTCAAGTCTGCTTTTATATGCCTTCAGTGTATTTTTTTTTTTTTTTACCTGGAGGTCCCGGGTATCGAACCCGGGTCCCTCCATATGGGAGACAGACGCCCAACCATTTGAGCCACATCCATCCCCCTTCAGTGTATTTTTAATTTCATTTATTTTACATTTATTCCCATAAGATATACTAATTTTCTATGTATACTTTCAAATCCTTCTTTGTGTTCATCCTGTGTCTTCTTAGTATCCTTAATCTTTTTAGATATCTCATTGAATTTATTAAGGAGATTTGTTTGAACATCTATGATTAGTTGTCTCAACTCCTGTATGTCATCAGGAGGCTTTGCTCCTTTGAGCGGGCCATATCTTTCTGTTTCTTGATATGGATTGTAATTTTTTGTTGGTGTCTAGTATCTGACTTAATAGATACATTTATTCTGGGCTTAGTTACTCTCTTTAGTCTAGGTCTTTCTATTTTATTCGCTTTGTGCTAGAGCCCCTCTTTGATACTTGGTTCAAATTAATTTGAAACATTATAGTGGCTAATGTTTAGATACTCTGAATTTTTCAGCTCTATTTCATCTGTTTCTTGCCCTTTCTCCCCTACTAGTTGTGAAATTGAAGCTAAGGATACAGTTGGTACTGTAAGCTGTGGAGACGGAAGCTGCCCATGTTGACCCAAGAACTTATGAGACTTCTCCCAACTTTTCCTTCTGCTAGGGATAAGGATGAGCCACAGCCATGTGTAGTAACTCAAGGCATGCATGCCAAGACGTTTTGAGGTTGCTCAGAGAGACTGATGAAGGTCAACACCCCTTTTTCCCTTGCTTAAGGTGGGGATGGATCCACAGGTGTGGGCAGCAACCTAAGCCATGTGGGTCAAAACTGACCACCATTTCCCAGGCAGAGTGACAAAGCTCTGGCCACCTTCATCCCCTGACAAGGCTATGGATAGAGCCCAAGACATGTCCAACAATCCAGTCCATGCTGGCCAAAAGCAACTACAGCTGTCCAGAGAAGGTGAGGGTGCACAGTCCCTCTTTCTGCTCTTTCAGGAGTAGGGAAGGAACCACAGATGTGTACAACAATATAGTTACTGTAGGGTGAAAGGAGATGCAGGTGCCCAGAGAAGTTGAAGGAGCATGGCTCCTCCACCTTCCCTGTTAGAGGCATGGATAGAGTCACTGATGTACCCACTTATCTAGTCAGTGTGAGCCAAAAGTGGCTGCAGTTGCCTGGAGATCCTGAGGAAACACTGCATTCTCCTATCCTATTGGGGTGAGGATGGAGCCAAAAGTGCTCAACAAACCAGTGTGTGGGATGAAAATGACTACAGTTTCATGGAGAGGTGAGTGCAGGACCCCCAACTTCCTCCCTGCTGGGGGTGGGGCTGGAGACTAGACTAGGGCTGCAATCTCACCTTAGTGGAAAGAAGCTGATCACTACCATTATTGTGGCTTTCAATCAGTCCAGTGTCTCCTCATGCCCAGGATAGAGTTAAAATGGAGGCTATCAGTTAAAACTTCAGCTGTTCTTAAGATTAGACTATAGCCAGCCTAATTTACTAATCAGTAGCTGAAGTCAGTGCCTGATTGTCTCTTCTTCCCCTGTTTTTGGGAAATGGAGCTTCCAACTCCAGCCAGGGAATAGCTCCCAAGGTGTCTTGCACCGCCATCAGAGGATGGGCACCAGATTCTGGGGTGTGAAGTGCTCTACTCATGAATCTTCAGTGCAAATTGGCAGTTTCCTCCTGTTCTTTAAGGGATGTTGCAGGATGCTCTTCTGGTATCCTGGGCCCCCCAAACAGGTGCTTTAGATAGCTCTGGGGGATTACTAACTGCCCTGTAGGACAACCACCATATCGGTGTGTGTCAGCTAAATACCAGCCTGACCCTGGGATTAAGGAAAAAGAGGCAATGGAAAGAACTAGAAAGAAACAATAGCAGAAAAGAACCACCATTTCATCATCAGAGTGAAATCATTGGAAAATGATTAGTCCTTTTATTATAATTTTTCCTTAAATACCTAAAGCAAATTATACACCATTTTTCTAACAAAATTAATTTGAAAATTCTTTAGTTATTAAATGGTAAAATCTCTCTTTTCTGGGGCAGGGAAAACCTCACATGCTTAACCTTTTTAACGTTTTTGAACCACATGCTATCTTCAAAGGAATATTAAGCTTTCATTTTACATTTTTAAATGCTATGCACCTGCTTTACACACCATAAAACAACTCCCAAAGCACCATAATTGCTTTGACAAATGGAAATTTAAATGGTAAGAACCTTTTAGCTGAAATATTCATTTTTCATCATTCCCTACAATGCGAAGATTGTACATCCTCTAAATAAGATATGTGCCACCACAGGTACAATAAGATTGTCCTTATCTTATAGACCTGAGCAAAATTTCCAGTTTTTAATAGTATTAGATAAGCACTCTGTAAAGGCCCTACAACTTATGATTCAGTGGAAGTATCTCCCCAAATGTGTAACTACACACAGTGCACAACAGGTTGGATAAATTGAAACTGCATTAAAAATCTGTTGTTGAATTTCTGTATTCTTTGCAACTGATATCTCCACCTGGAGGGTTCTAAAAGGTAATAAACTTATTTGAGCAAAGGCATAGCAAATGTCTCTGTATGGAAAAAAAAGAGTTCTGCAAGGGAGCCCCCAGGGCTTAAGGCAATTTTCATGTAGCAAAATCCCACTTAAAACAAACCTCCACTTTCTCTTGGGATCCAGTGTAATCGTGGGATTAGATGGATCAGTACTGGCTTTGGTTGCTCCTTGCTTAGAGAATTTGCTTCAGCTGTATGGAGCTCATTCTGTTTTCCTTCAAATTTCAAAATCTAGTACTGAGGACATTTTACTTATTAATGAATTTCTCAAGGTGGTCTTTGATTCATAATTGTACTTTGTATTCTCCAGGGGACAATCTGAACCCCCATAAAAACTTAATTTCATCAGTCTGGCATGAACAATGCAAATTTTGCCTCTAATATCTCTCCATCTATAAGACTGTAAGCTTTTCGGGGACAGAGACATACCTTATTTTTACTTTGTATCCCTATTAGCATAGAACCTAATACAATAAATAAATGAATATTTAATGAATATTAATACAATGATTGAATAAATGGCATAAAATAGTAAAGAATAGTAAAGAATAAAATCGTAAAGAAACCTGCTTGTTTGCTATTGGAGACAGAATTAGCTTACACTGGGTAATCTGCACAGTTACTTATTAACTGATGAGGAAAATCCTAAATGTTAATCCTATAAATACAAAGATAACTCTTTAGTTTTCCATAACTCACTTTTGTGTGTGTGTGTGTCTGTGTGTGTGTGAAGATGTGACAAATGAGAACACTCTAATTTGGTCCTGTGATTGAAATTTTAAGGGAAAAGCAAGGCATTTTTTCAAATGATTCTCGACTTTGGAATCTCCCTTCTCTCCAAACTGCTAGAATTTTGGATTATTGACCAATTATAGGGCCTATCAATGTTAATTTTACTTATGCTGGATAACTAGAATATTTTGTTTTCATGCATTAATGCTCATCTGTTTTGTGTGTTTAATATAAAGAAGTACAAATTATTGCAATGGGAATTTCTAAAATACATAGGCTATAAGTATAGTACATTAAGAAACTATAACTCTTATGCATTTTTTATAAATTCAAAAGATTTGAGTCAGAAAGATTTGAATTATGAATGTTATTTTTAGCTTCCATCATAAAACCTCCAAGAGCCTTACATTTAACTCTTATCCCATTTCTCTAAAGTGGAGTAGAAGAAAGATATTAAAAAGAGTCTGTGTTCCACCTTCTAAGATTATTACTTTATTTTCCAGAAGTGTATTCTATTCCAGTAAGACAGATATGCCCCATTGATCTTAGAAATACGTTGTTCCATGGCAACAATTTCTTTCTCTGAAATCATCTGGTATTTTAAATTTATTACCAATTGGCTGGTGCAGTGTGGTTTTTCAGCTGCTGAAAATTTAGAGTCCATTACAATAGTGAGGTTTAGAGTAATTTTCTGGACTATATTTTGTGCCAAAGTCCCCACAAACTGATTTTCTTTGTCATTCCTTTGGCTGTCTATCCTAAGGGAAAATCTGTCTTTTTATTTGGGTGGGTCTGATGCAAAAATGCTCTCTATAGACATTCTTTGTATGGGTTGTAATCATCTATTTTGTAAGAGGGAAATTTGAGGCTGAAACATTAAAATACACCTGAAAAAACCAATGCAAAAAATCTGAATTCATTCTGTATGATGGCTTCATCTGCTCCTGGACATTGAGGCAAGTCATTTGCTGTTGTTATGGGAATCTGGGTCATTGGGAGCAAAGCTCAAATGCATTTTTTCACAGGATAAGAAACAATATTTTCCCTGAAATGAATTATTCCTTTGCCTAAACACTCTCAACTGTAGAACCAGTGGTCTAGTCCTAAAGAGGAAATAATTTTTAACAGATAAAAGCTCAGAAGACACCTCTTTCAAAATGAAAACATAGAAGTCCATGATCTAAGTAGCAGGTTAATTTTTATTTAAGACTAAGCTTCTTATGAAAGCTAAGATTAACCTGAAAAAAAAATAGCGTTTTCCTCTTGGATTGTTATGCTAACTTTGAGTGTAATTGGGTCAAATTCAAAGGGCATTTGGAAGAATGGTTCCCCTACACTTGGCTGCAGACTATGATGTTCCTACTATAGTCATAGCACTGGTCATTTCAGAGTTTGGCTGAATCAGGTTAAGTCTCAGTCTGACTGTCCATTAAAACACACACACTTTGAAGGTAAAAGGAACAACGCTACCCCACAATGCTTTTCTAGGGTTGGGCCTAGGCCCGGATTGTTTCTTTAAAGTACCTGGGTATTTAATAAACTCCATCACAATTCAGTGAATATGATGATGCCATCCACTTACATATACATTTTTAACACCCCTTTTTCTACTTTTGATAGATATACTATAAATATTTTCCTTACACTAAATTGTATACTAAAATAAATAAGAACCTGTATCTATGAAAATATGTGCACGTGCTTACATTTCTTATGCTCTGTATTTCATTATACCAAAACATCTGAAAAATCTATTTCTTCTTCACCTGCCTATCAAGGGCAAGATTAAGGATTTATAAGAATTGATGACAGCATTTGCAAAACATAGAGCACACCCTAACTGCTACTCTCTCTTCAGTTTTTTCAGAGCAAAGCCAGAATACTGATTTAGATTTCTTTCTGTGAAGGAAATGTATTTTTAAATGTTTTGCTTTAAAATGTGACTGTGATTGTCATTACGGTACAAATATATGCAGCATTACTGGCATATTTAAGTTTTCAGCACATAATACATACTCCTGATTTAAAAACCTAGATAGTTTATTTTTAAGAGCTTTCCATTTCACCTTTAAGCTTGTGTTACATAAGCTTAATAGACTCAGTTTGTGATGGAGAGAATCCAACAGGTGAATAGCAGTAAGCTCATGAGATTTGAAGGGCTTATTTTGCCAGACTGCAATACTGGCTTACTGTTTGGAGTTGCACTATTCTGCCCGCACTGATTATCATATGGCAAAGCTCTTATAATATTTATTGCAGAACGAAAATGCCTTTTCCCCTTCTCCTTTCTCTTTCTTTTTGCATAAATATAGTAAGTTGCACTTTAACTAAGATGATGCCTGGATTGACCTGACAAATCCAAATGCCTGAAATTTAGGATTGTATTTGTGGATTTCATCTACAGTATATCAAAATAAAAATGTCAGTGACAGTAAGTCACAACCAGGAGAATTTTTATGGGTTTTGGAACTTTTTGTTCATGTCATTTTTGTATTATCTAACACGGGTCAGAGCAACAGGACTGATGGGGATGGTGAGACTTAAATTCAGTTCTTAAATATTCCTTTAAACTAGAGATTTACTTTGGCACATGGGAAGAATAAAGTCCATCTTTTAGAAGAATGTGTGTGTTTTTCAAATATAGAGAAAAAAAAAAAAAACCTAGTGAGACAGGTTGAACCAGAATCCATTTTAGCAAAAAGCATATTATAGTCTGTACTTTGAGGGCTCAAATACCAAAGCTTTTGGTTACTTGGGAGAAATATTAATGAGTTGTTTTCTCTTTTTTTCCCAAAGGAAAAAAAAAACTATTCAATTTTAAATTCACTCAAATATGCTTAATTGCTTTCATGATTTTTAAATGTTTTTGTCTCTCTCATGTCTCAAAATGCCCTCAGCAGGCATTTCACACTCAAATTGTTTCAAATGTCCACATACATGGTTGAACTTATGTACATTCCAAGAAGATGTTCCTGAGAATAAAAACTCTGCAAATGAATTGTGCATCATTTTTTTAAAAAAGCATTTAATTTTTTTCTTACTGTGAATTATAACTCTTTATTAGTGAAATAAATGGCAAAACTTTATTCAAAAAGCAACTCTAAATTTGAGACTCAACTTGAGACTTGAGCATCACCTGCTGTAGTCATATCTATGTCAGTCTGTAAATGAAAAGCTCTATAAGTGATTCTGTGGAGCAGCTTGAGGTCTCCACTGTAGGACTACATGAGTGAAGAACACTCCTGTGGGGATAACCTGACATTATACAGTAATGTAAGATATAGCACTGGGATTATGGGGAAAGAAAGGAGCTATGATAGAGATAAAATTTTACCTTATTTTTCCTCTTGGAACTATGAAAACTATATTGGGAAAAAAATGGACAAACCCTTGATCAGTGATTCTGTGGGAGTCTTGGCCCTTCTTTGCCAGAATGGTGATAGAGAGTGGTCAGCATTCCACTGCAGCATTCCATTCCATTCCTTAGCCACACACCCTCTCTATCCTACTTCCTTTTTCTTTTCTCCTCCTCATTATTCCCTACTCAACTAAAAACAAAAAAAGAAAGGAAGAAAGAAACTGGAAATGTCTGGATGAGGAAGCATTATATTGTAGGGAATGTTGATAGGGAAAATTATTTGAGTTCTTTCACCCTACCTTAAATGTTCTTGATTCACCATATTGCAGTGGCAGTAAAACAAAACCAAGTAGAACAAAACAAAATCCCACTTCCCAGAAGAGAATCTCATTTTAATTAAGATCTTATTTTAAAAAGAAAAGCCAATCATATAAAGTGAGCTGGCACAAGTGTGGCAAAGCTGACACAACAAGATGACACAACAAGAGATACAAGAAGAAAAACATAATGAGAGACAACAAAGCAGGGGATGGAGGGGGCACAAGCAATTGGGCATCTCCCTCTTACATTGGAGGTCCCTGCTTCGGTTCCTGGTGCCTCCTAAAGAAACAAAGAAGATGAACAGACACAGCAAGTGCAAACAATGAGGGGGTGGGGTGAAATAAATAAATAAAAATAAAATAAAAAAAATGTATATATAACATTCTGACTACTTTTGGAGGAACATGAAACATTCACTTAGTATGTTTAAATGACTTGCACATGCCTGGCACACTGAAACAGAAGTCTGTCTGTGCATTAGAGAAAATGCAAACCTGAAACTATTATTCAAATGTGAAGACATTCTTTTAGGTATTTTCCATAAAGAGTAAGTATAAACAGTGTAGAGTTCGTTATGGACTCCAGCATTTGTAGAGCTTGATCAGATATACAAAAAGGATGGGTGGGCTGTGTAGTTCAGGAAAGTTCCACATTTCTTTCATTCCAAATAAACAATCCAAACAAGTACAATGTACTTGTTAATAAATACATGAATACATACATACATGAATAATAAAATGTTACTTTTGTAGAGATTACTGTAGATTACAAACACATTATTTCATATGATTCTCAGAACCATCCTCTGAGGTTTCCAGGGAAAGTTAAATATTTTCTCTTTTAAAGATGAGGATATTGAGGCTAGGAGAGTTGAAATGACTTTTCCAAGATTAAAGGATAGAAAGTTACAACTGAAATTCAGATCTCCTGAATCCAAGCCCAATACCTTTTCCATCTATTACACTGTACCTAAAATCATGGTAGTTTCAATGTTAGTTCTATCAGATTGGGTGTGGCCTTCCATAAATGCTAGTTAGATGATATAGAAGAGAATCCAGAAGATATCCCACCATCTTAGGTAAACTTTATTATTTTTCCCCTAATCATTGTAGATGAAGAACTTCCAGAAATCTTATCCTTCATTATTTAAAGCTCTTAGCAATAATCCATGATAAGTATACAATAGGTGTGCAATAAATACTTATTTGGCTCAATTATAAAGCAAAATGCTTATAATTAATAATAAATCTAATAAGCCACTGGTAGCTCCATTTACCTTTTGAAATTGATGGAGAAACTCTAGAATTAAGGGATATGTGGGGTTTTTTTTGTTTTTTATTTTTTTATATTTTAAAAGATGCTTAGATTACATAAATGTTACACAAAAATTACAGGGATTTCCATGTTCCCCGCCTCCCACACCTCCCATAACATCCCAAATAAACATCTTTCATTAGTGTGGCACATCACCTGCAATGGATATACACATCCAGGGGCTTTGCCACAGGGCATGGACCATAGTTCACATTATAGACCACACTCTCTCCCACACAGTTCTGCATGTTATATGCTAATGTAAAATGGCCTATATTTGTCATTGTAATATCACTCAGGATAATTCCCAAGTCCTGAAAAAGCACCTGTATTAAAACTGCTTTTCCTTTCCCTGCCGCAAAAGTGTCCAGTGGCCACTGGCTCACCCTGACTGTTGTAATTGCTTCCATTGTTTGAATCACATTATGTCTACAACAGAATACCATTAAGTCCACTCTAGTCCATAGCTCTTCTCCCAATCCTGAGGAGTTTGGGATGGTGATGTCCACTCCACCTCCAAGTGAGAGGGGGCTTATATCCCATGGATACGGAGGATGGGATTATCCTGCCTGCAGCTGCAGGCTCTCTCCATTCCCTGAGATGGCCATTGTCCAACATCATCTCCTCACCAGGTGACTTGGGTGAGTCCATTGAGCTGTAGAGTAGGAGTTGCAGCTCCACCAAGATTCCACGCAAAACTGGCACATGGGCAGGCCAGAGGCTCCAGTCTCTGGAAGTACACCTACAAACTTCAACATCACATATAGGTTTGATGTAATATTTTGGGTAATCTAAGCACCTCTTAAAATATATGTATATATATATATAAAAATAACATTTTTTTAAGCAAATACACATATATGCATATATATTTATATCTCATTTTGCAAATGTTTGTATGTATTGTGAGAATTTTGATTTTTACCCATAATAAAAATAAATAAAAAATTAAAAAAAAAGAAAAAGAAGGGACTTATGGATCATGTACAGGGAGGACTTATTTGAGTCCAACTCTGTCATTCTCAGGAGCCCACTGATAAGGCATCAATCTCTGGAGCTATTCCCGCTATATAGGACCTAGGTGTCTCCAGAGCCCTCATGAGCCCCTCTGTGTGGGTTGATATCAACTTTGGTGTTCTATGAGATCCTACTGAGGTGTGCATAAGCGTTACCTCTGGGATGACTTCCCGACTCTCTTTGAAGTCTCTTAGCCACATGAACCCATATGTCATTACCTTTTCCCCCTTTTATTCAAGGTCTTTTTCCAGTCGTATTGCCAGTTGCCACTAGGTATTAATCCCTCATTGCCAGGGAGGCTTATCCCCGGGAGTCATGTCCCACATTGGGGGGAAGGTAATGCATTCATATGCTCATATGGTTTAGAGAGAGGCCACATTTGAGCAACAAGGAGGATCTCAGGTGGCAATCCTTAGGCAACCCATAACAGTAGGCTAATTTTCAATTACAAGAGCAAAGACTCATAAGGCTAGTCATCAATAACAGGAACCCATCAGTGGACCCTCCTCCTTGCCAGGCACTGCCCCTGCACTCAGGGGACTGTTGCTGTGCCCTTGGAGAATGTGGCAGAGCTCTCCAGGCTGGGAATTCAGTATTCCCTCATTTATTGAGTGATTGTTTACCCACTGTGACCATGCCCCATCCCTTGATCATTTGAAAAATTTTATATATCTTTCTGTATATTCAAGTGAACTTCCTCCCATGAAACCCCTATCCCAGATACCCCCCCACCAATTATTCTCTCCTGCCCCCTCAGTAACCCTTCTGTGATCCAAACCTTCCATTAAGATGAAGCACATATAATAGCCAAACACAATTAATAGGAAAATGAAATAATAAAGATAAGTTTAAATATAAGTGATAAAATACATGGAAACTTAAGAAAACACTAGAAATAAAATAAAATTAAAAGATTGAGACATTCAAAAAATGGGAAAAAATTTTTTAAAAAACATTTTTCCTTTTATCACTGAATTATCAGGTGTCCAGTCTGTAATGTGGCACCTGCCCCCTCTTACTCCCCAGTGTCTCCCAAATTTTCATTTAATTTTCAAAGAACTTTTAGGTCATGACAAAGTCACACACAGAATACTAGAGACTCTCATATACCCAAACTCCTTCACCTTTCCTCACCCCATATTAAAACCTTTTTTCATGTGGATGGTAGCATTGTTATAACTGTTATACAGATAGTGAAGCTTAGCTACTAAACATTGTCAATGGTTTACAGTATAGTTTACAATTTAGACAGTACAGTTTAATAATTTTTTATGATATTCACCATGTCCTGTGTCCATCACTTTAAGGTAATGAAAAACATTTCCCCTGACCACTAAATACCACTTGTTTGATTTTTTTCTGTTACTTCCTCCCCATCCCCCTGGGGCACATGACACCCCCCTGTCTTGAATCATTGGATGACAGCAAGAGGTCTTGACACACTGATTGTCCCCCCTTATTAGGTTCCACCCTTGCTCCCAAGAGACAGACACCTGTCTGTTTCTGGGTGAATTGATCCTCCCAAAGATGGCGGTCCCTCTCCTTCCCACTCACCGTGGGGTTTCCATTCCCCGACACAACACATTATGACAGGATGAACACTCACACACTCCCCAGAAGCCTACTCCAGATGCACCCCTCCCTGAATGCCCCCCCAACCTACACCCTAAACCAGTGACACTATCTTGTCATACTGCCATGAGAGCATTCCCACTCCTGCGCTTTCAATATCATACCCACAAATCCCATGTTCACCTAGTCCCCTTCCCATTACTACCCCCAGTATCCTGGGTATTCTAACCCACCCTTACTAATCTACACACCTGTCAACGCTGCACCACCAAACCCAGTAATATCACTACCCAACTGGCCTATTCTTCAATATGCAACTATACTCTATCACTTTACCATAGATTATGTCCATACGCGTGATGGCTCACAACCTTCTCTTCTCCTTCTCTCCCTCGTTAACCTATCTTTCAGACAATAGTTCTCAGAGACTGCTCACTTTCATCCTTTCAAATCAGTGAGGTCATATACTGTTCATCCTTCAATGCCTGGCTTGCTTCACTCAGGATAAGGTCTTCAAGATTCATCCATGTTATTCTGTGTGTTAGCACTTTATTCCTTCTTACAGCTGAGTAATATTCCATTATATCTATGTAACACAGATCCATTTATCTGTTGATGGGTACTGGGGCTATTTCCAACTTTTGGCAATTGTGAACAATGCCACTATGAACATTGGTGTGCATATATCTGTTCGTGTCTTTGCTTTCAATTCTTCTGGATATATATCCAGCAGTGGAATCGCTGGATCATATGGAAGATCTATTGTTAGTTGTCTGAGGAAACGCCAAACTGTCCTCCACAGTGGCTGGAACATTCCACAATCCCACCAGCAGTGGATGAGGGTTCCTATTCCTCCACATCCTCTCCAACAATTATAGTCTGCTATTTTTTTAAAGGCTGCCATTCTGATGGGTGTAAGGTGGTATCTCATTGTAGTTTTGATTTACAAGCCCCTAATAGCTAGTGATGTTGAGCATTTTTTCATGTGCTTTTTGGCCATTTGTATTTTTCCTTGGAGAAGTGTCTTTTCAGGTCAATTGCCCATTCTTTAAATGGGTTGTTTGTCTTTTTATTTTTGAGGTGTAGGATTTCTTTATATATGGAGGATATTAGGCTCCTATCAGATATATGGGGGCCAAGTATTTTCTCCCATTGGGTAGGTTGCCATTTTATTTTCTTAATGATGTCCTTTGAGGTGCAGAAGTTTTTAATTTTGAAGAGATCCCATTTACCTAGTTTTTCTCTTGCTGCTCATGCTTTGGGTGTGAAATTCATGAAACCATTTCCTATTACAAGGTCCTGTAGATGCTTCCCTACATTATCTTCCAAGGTCTTAATGGTTTTGGCTCTTGTATTTTGATCTTTGATCCATCTTGAATTGATTTTTGTATAAGGTGGGAGATGATATTCCTCTCTCATTCTTTAGGATATGGATATCCAGTTCCCCAAGCACCGCTTGTTAAAGAAGCCATTCTCTCCCAACTGAGTGGGCTTAGTGGCCTTGTCGAATATCGGATGACTGTATACGCGAGGATCTATATCAGAACTCTCAATTCGGTTCCATTGGTCAGTATGTCTATCCTTGTGCCAATACCATGCAGTTTTGACCACTGTAGCTTTGTAGTATGTTTTAAAGTCAGGCAATGAGATACTTCCAACTTCATTTTTCTTTTTCAATATGTCTTTGGCAATTCGGGGCCTCTTACCTCTCCAAATATATTTTGTGGTTAGTTTTTCCAGTTCCTTAAAAAATACAGTGCTGATTTTTATTGGGATTGCATTACTCTGTAGATTAGTTTGGGGAGGATAAACATCTTGATGATGTTTAGTCTTCCTATCCATGAACAGGGAATATTCTTCCATTTATTTAATTCTTCTTTGATTTCCTTTTAACAGTATTGTGCAGTTTTCTGTATATAAGTCCTTTACATATGTAGTTAAATTTATTCCTAGTTATTTGATACTTTTAGTTACTCTTGTAAATGGTATTTTTTTTTTGATATCCTCAGAGAGCTCGTTATTGGTGTACAGAAATGTTACTGATTTTTGAGCTTTGATCTTATAGCAAGTGACATTACTGAACTCCTTTATAAGTTCTAAAATCTTTGTTGAAGATTTCTCAGGGCATTCTACGTATAGGATCATGTCATCTGCAAACAATGAAATTTTCACTACTTTTCCAATTTGGATGCCTTTTATATCTTTTTTTTTTGCCTCAGGGCTCGAGGAAGTACTTCTAAGACAATGTTAAATAGGAGTGATGATAGAGGGCATCCTTGTCTTATTCCCGATCACAGACGGAAGACTTTTAGGATTTCACCATTGAAGATGATGTTAGCTTTGGGTTTTTCATATATACCCTTTATCATTTTCAGAAAGTTTCCTTCTAGTCTTATCTTTTGCAGTGTTTTTATCAGGAAAGAGGGCTGTATTTTGTCGAATGCTTTTTCTGCATCTATAGAGATGATCATGTGATTTTTTTCTTTCAATCTGTTTATGTGGTGTATTACATTGATTAATTTTCTTATATTGAACCATCCTTGCATACCCGGGATGAAACCCACTTGGTAATGGTGTATAATCCTTTTGACATGCTGTTGAATGCGATTAGCAAGTATTTTGTTGAAGATTTTAGCATCTAGGTTCATTAGAGAAATTCGTCTGTAATTTTTCTTTCTAGTGGTTTCTTTGTTTGGTGTTGGTATTAGGGTAATATTGGCATCACAGAATGAGTTAGGCAATATTCCTTCTACTTCTATTTTTTTGGAAGAGCTTAAGCAGCATTGGTGTTGACTTTTTCCAGAATATTTGGTAGAATTCAGCTGTGAAGCCATCTGGTCCTGGGCTCTTGTTAGTTTGGGAAGTTTTGATGACTGAGTCTATCTCTTTACTTGTAATTGGACTGCTGAGATAATCAATTTCTTCTTTTATCAATGTAGGCTGTTTGTGAATTTCTAGAAACTTGTCCATTTCCTCTAAATTGTCATTCTTGTTGGCATATAATTTTTCAAAGTATCCTCTTATGATACTCTTTATTTCTGTGGGGTCAGTAGTGATAACCCTTGCTCATTCCTTATTTTGTGTATTTGCAACTGTTCTTTCTTTTTTTTTTTTCTGTTAGTCTGGCTAAGGGTTTGTCAATTTTATTGATATTCTTGAAGAACCAGCTTTTGGTTTCATTTATTTTTTCTAGCCCTTTCATATTCTCTATTTCATTTAGTTCTGCTCTAATCTATGTTCCTTCTTTCAACTTCCCTTAGGTTTATTTTGTTGTTGTCTTTCAGTTCCTCCAAGTGTGCATTTAGGTCTTCAATTTTAGCTCTTTCTTCTTTTTTAATATTTGTATTTAATGGCTAAGAACTTCCCTCTCAGGACAGCTTTCACTGCATCCCAAAGGTTTTGATATGTTGTATTGTCATTTTTATAAGTTTCAAGGTAGTTACTGATTTCTTTTGAGATTTCCTCCTTAGCCCACTGATTGTCTAAGAGTGTGTTGTTTAACTTCCATATCTTTGTACCTAATCTGATTCTCTGGCCCTTCGTAATTTCCAATTTCATTCCATTGTGGTCAGAGCAAATACTTTGTATAAACTCAGACTTTTTGTATTCATTTAGAATTGTTCTGTGGCCTATCATGTGGTCTATCTTGGAGTATGATCCATGTGCACTTGAGAAGAATGTAAATCCTGCTGTATTTGGGTGTAGTATTCCGTATATGTCTATTAAGTCCAGGTCCTCTAATGTATTATTCAGAGTCTTTGTTTCTTTACTAATTCTCTGTCTAGATGTTCAGTCTAATGATGATAATGGTGTATTAAAGTCCCCCACTATAATTGTAGAGGCATTTATTTCTACACTTAGTTTTTCCAGAGTTTACCTCATGTATTTCGAGGCACCCCGATTAGGTGCATAAATGTTTATGATTGTTCTCTCTTCTTGAGAGATTACACCTTTTACTAATATATAGTGTCCATCTTTGTCTCTTACAATAGTTTTGCATTTAAAGTCTATTTTGTCTGATATTAGAATAGCCACTCCTTCCCTTTTTTGGCTATTGTTAGCTTGTAAAACTGTTTTCCAGTCATTCATTTTCAGTCTCCTTGAATCCCTGGTTCGAAGGTGGGTTTCTTGTGGACAGCATATAGATGGATCATATTTCCTTATCCATTCTGCCAATATGTGTCTCTTGAGTGGTGAATTTAATCCATTAACATTCAGTGTTGTTACTCGCAATGAATGTCTTACTCCAGCCATATTTTCTTTGGGTTAATGTATGTCATATGTTGATTTGTTTCTGTTTTTGTCTTTTCAGTTGATTTTAAACTCTCCTCCAACTCTCTCTCCCTTGTGTTTCCCTTTCAACTTGTAGAACTTCCTATAGTATTTCTTGAAGTGCAGGTTTCTTATTGGCATACACTCTTAGTTTCTGTTTATCTGTGAATATTTTGAACTCTCCATCATTTTTTGAATGCCAGTTTTACTGGATAGAGAATTCATGGCTTGAAGTTCCTTTCTTTTAGTACTTTGACTATGTCATACAACTGTCTTCTTGCCTTCATGGTTTCAGATGAGAAATCAGCACTTAATCTTATTGTGCTTGCTTTGTATGTGATAGTTCTCTTTTCTCTTGCTGCCTTGAGTATTTTCTCTTTGTCTTGAATATTGGACATTTTGACAAGTATATGTCTTGGAGATGGCCTGTTGGGATTTATACAGTTTGGGGTGCACTGTGCTTCCTGGATCTGCACGTCCATCTCTCTCAATAGGGGTGGGAAGTTTTCAGCCATTATTTCCTTCAGCACTCCTTCTGTTCCTTTTCCTTTCTCTTCTCCTTCTGGGATGCCCATAATGCGTATGTTTGTGTGTTTTGTGTTGTCAGTTAAATCCCTGAGTCCCTGCTGTTTTTTTTCTATCTTTTTGTCTATCTGTTCTACTATCTGTTTGATTTCAGATGTATTGTCTTCCACATCAATAATTCTTTCTTCTGCATGTTCAAATCTGCTGTTATTTGAATCCAGCGTCTTTTTGATTTCTTGGATTGTACCATTGATCACCATCATATCCATTATCTTTTTATGTATGTTTACAATTTCTTCAGTATGTTCTCCCAGTGTCTTCTTAATATCCTTAATCTCTTCCTTCACTTCATTGAGTTGGTCCATGATATTTGTTTGGAAAGCTTTGATTAGTTGTTCGATGTTCTGCATCTCTTCCTGGTTTTTAGTTTTTTCATTGGACTCATCCATGTCTTCTTGTTTCTCAGTGTGGTTTGTAATTTTTTGTTGCCCTCTAGTCATCATTTTATCTTGATGGGTTTATTCGGTTGATGAGCATCTCTCTCTGCTCTAGAGTTTTATTTAGGTGTGGTTCTGTGTATGTGTTAAGTTTTCTCTTTGACACTTTTTCTTCTTATTTAATTTCCTTGCTTCTTTCTATGTTTCCTTGAAGGCAAAAGATTAGGGCCAGAGGAATCAAAAGATGTGAGAAAGGAAGAAGGATAATAGTAATATTGATAGAAGTTAGAAGAGGGGCTGTATAAGACTTAGTGAAATGAATATTTAGCTCATGTAGGCAGTGTAGAGTAATAGGAAAAAAAGTGGAGTACCTACAATGGACTGGGAAACCAAATAGAGGAATATATATATAATGATTAGAAGGCTAGAATGATGAGGAGGGAGAGAAAGAGTAAAGAAAAGGATGAAAGGAAAAAGTTAATATTAATTAAAAAAAAGAAGACAAAATGGATGGTATAGAAATTGACACCCTTAAGTTGTGGGCTAATTAAAAAAAACATGGTATATAAGAACCACAACAGAAAGCAGAAGGCAGAAAGATGAAGGAAGTAAAAGAGATAGCTTGGTATACAAAATCAATATAGACAATGGAAAATCACTGAAGAAGAAGCACAGCAAAGAAGAGACATGCTAGCAGCACCGGGCTGCCTCGGGAGTCACGGCTCAAACCACCCTCTTTCCCTGAGGGTCGGGCTCAGCCTTCTGTGTTATCCTCCACAGGTAGTGTTAAAATTCACGAATCTCTACTGAGCAATCAACGCCATCGACCTGCCTCCAAATAGATATCCCAAGCTTCTTGCTCCATGCGCCCACTGCACAGACCCCCGGGCAGGACCCTGTCCCCAATCAGCCATCCTCAGAGAACTAGTCAGTGAGTGCCCTCCTAAACTGACACCATCTTGACCTCCGGGATATGTGGTTTTAAAATTGCCCATAAGATTTATCAATTTTATTGATTTTGTTTGTAGTGATATTATATAAGCTTTTTCTTCTTTTAAATTCAGCAAACATCTCATGCATTCAATAATATAATTACAAGGCACTCTATATATTATTTGAAAACCTATTAGCTGCTTGTTGACCATAAAATGTAAACTTATTAAAATTTATTTTTTAAAATAAATATTTATATGACAACTGATTGCTGATACATGTGCATTAAGAACTATATTGATGAAAAGCAATAGTTTATTCATTTTTATGTAAATTGTATAAAGACATACCAAAGTCAAATTAAAGACTATTAGTTTTCTTTCTCTTTTCCTTTTGTTTTTAAATAGGGATACTTACACATGCAATTATTTTTCTTGAAATGTAGTATAAGTTAAATTCAAAACATTTATTCTGGAAATTAAGGCACTGATTTTGTAGGAAGCAATCTCAAAATCGGACATAGATATTCCTAGGTAATGCCAAATAGTTACTTTGGATTTACGGCTATTAAAATGAATTAAAAAGGAGTGGATATAGCTCAAGTGGTTAAGAGCCTGCTTCCCATGTGCAAGGTTGCAAATTCAATCCCTGACACCTCCTAGAAACAAATGAACAAACAAAGAAACAAATGAGTGTACCAGCTTGAATTGGGGAACAGATGTGGCTCAGTGGTTGAGTGCCTGCTTAAATAAAAAAATAAAAAAATAAAAAAATAAAAATAAACAAAGAAAAAAATGAAATAGAGGCCAAAAAATCTTAAAAGGGTATGTTTGTTTACTGTAGAGATCTCTGTTGAAATTGTGGCTTCTAAGGTGTCATAGACAGATGAGAAATGTTACAAAACTTTGTCCAAGTCTAACATTTCTGATATACCCAAACAAAACTAAACTAAAACAAAAGCCTTCTGTAAATTAATGGAAGAATTAATGCCAAGCTGCTCTTTCAAAGAAAAGGCAAACTCCTTGTCACTTCTCTAGGTACCACATTTTATTGTTAGCATAAGAGAAGAACAGAGCTACATGTAGTATTATAATTTAATGACAGTATTTATTTTTCTTTCATTTGCACCAGAATAGAACCTTTATGATAGCAGGGATCAGGTTAATATGCTTTCAGTTTTATCTCCAATGCGTAACATAGTGCATGACACATGGTAAACACTTAATAAATGTTTTTAAATGAATGTGCAATAGCAAGAAGGAATTAGTTTGGCAAGGGATGGTCGTGATGTTAGCCTAAGATTGTGAATGTTAATTAACACCATTGAATTTTATACCTGTAAATAGTTAAAGGGGGAAATTTTAAGTTGTGTACATATGACCAAAATAAAATTTAAAAACAAAAAAAGGAGGCAATGAGTCTGAAAGTAAAAGAATTGTCTTAATTTGCCAGATCTGCTATGACAAATACCACAGAAGGGTTGGCTCAAACAAGAATTTATTGGCACATAGTTTGGAGGTTAGAAGTCCAAAATCAAAATGTCAGCAAGGCTATGCTTTATCCTGGAGTTGGCAGTCCTCTGTCCACACGGTGATAGCCTTGGTCTCCTCCTGTGGCTTTCTCTGACTTCTGTCCTCTACAAAATTTCCTCTAGTTATCATACCTCCAGTTGTACAGATTAAGACCCACCCTGATTCAGTTTGGCCACATCTTAATTAATAATACATCTCCAAAAGGTCCTATTTACAAATGGGTTCACTCCCCACAGCAATGCAAATTAAGATTAAGAACATACCATGGCTACTATTAAAATATGGGAAATAGCAAGTGTTGAAGAGGATGTGGAGAAATAGGAATACTCATACCTTGTTGTTGGGAATGTAAAATGGTGCAGTCACTGTGGAAAACAGTTTGGCAGTTCCTCAGAAAGTGAACTATAGAATTACCATACGACCTGGCAATCCTACTTCTATGTATATGCCCCCCCAAAATTGAAAGCAGAGACTTGAACAGATATTTGCACACCAATGTTCATACCAGTATTATTCACCATTGCCAAAAGATGCAAACAACCAAAATGTCCATCAACAGATTAATGGATAAACAAAATAAGTATATACATACAATGAAATATTATTAGGCCTTAAAATGGAATGAAGTTTTGATGTATGCTACAAAGCTGAAGATATCATGTTGCATGAAGTAAGACAGACACAATAGGAAAAAATGTATGATCTCACTTTTATAAGCAGAATATGCAATTTCATAAAGTCAGAAACTAGAATAGAGGTTACCCAGGGCTGGGTCAAAGAGGGGAGTGGGGACATACTCTTTAATTAGTATGGGGTTTCTGTTTCATTCATAGAACACTTTTGGCAATGGATAATGATGATCAAGGCACAACCATGTGAATGTAATTAACATCATTGAATGCTATATTTGAAAATGGGATAAAAAAGGAAATTTTAGATAGTATATAAGTCCCCCCCCAAAAGAAAAACTATTGAACTGTACAACACAGAAGTTTGTTTTTCCCCATTAAAATTATTTATTGACTGATGTAAGATAATAAAGTCATCATAATATTGCCAGGAAAATACATGTTTCATTGTTTGATAAATGAGGGGCTGCGGGTCAGTATTTAACATACCAAAAATCATGCAGATGTTTGACAGTCTGGCTGCTGTGAGCATGAAGGTCTTATGCTTGTTTCTCTGCCCTGCTTTGGCCTATTTTTTTTTAGATTTGTTTTTTAATTACAGAAGTTGTAAACTTACAAAACAGTCATGCTATGTGTAGAATTGCCATACAACATCCCTTCACCAACACATCACACCATTGTGGAACATTTGTTACAGATTATGAGATAATACCATCAGATTATTACCACAAACTATGGTTGATAGCACACATTTGACATATTTTTTCCATAGCCCCCAATTATTAACAGAGTACATCTTTGGCAATGATATAAGAATATTACAGTACTGCTGTTAACTATAGTCCATAGGTTATATTAATTGTATTTTTCCCATGCTTTTCCATATTCCCACCACCCTGCAATAGTGACATACATCTGTTCTAGTTCACAAAAGGACTTTCTTGAATTTGTGCTTATTAACCACAATTCTCATGAACCTCTGGGTTAACTGTGTTTTTCAGTCCCTAGATTATTCTCTACCTTTCTCTCAATTGACATTTACTTTCATAGACTACTGTTTTCAACCACAATCCCATTTATAAACCAGCTGCTACTCACTATAATGTGTTACCATCAACTCTATCCATTTCCACACATTTACAGTCAAGTTAATTAAAACTACTGCATACATTAAGCAACAGTATTCCTTCAGAACCCTTCTCTTATCTCCTAATAATCTGTACTCTAGGTTTTAATTCCATGCATTTATTCTTCGTATTCAGCTCATATTAGTGAGACCATGCAATATTTGCCCTTTTGTGTCTGGCTTATTTCACTTAGCATAATGTCTTCAAGATTCATCCATGTTGTCATATTTGTCCCAATTTCATTTCTTTTTTACTGCAGCATAATATTACATCATATGTATATACCACAATTGTTCATCTATTCATTGGTTGATAGATACATGGGTTGTTTGGCGATTCTGAATAATGCCACTTTGAACACCTGTGTGCAGATGTCTCTTCATGTCACTGCTCTTCTGGATATATTCTTAGTAGAGGAATTGCTGGATCATATGGCAGTCGTGTATTTAACTTCCTGAGGAACCGCCAAACTGTCTTCTACAGAGGCTGCACCATTTTATAATCCCCAGAGTTAAGAAGTGTTCCTATTTCTCCACATCCTCTCCAGTACTAATTGTTTTCTGTTTTTTTTAAATAATGGCCATTCTATGTGGAGAGAGATGCTATCTCCTTGTTGTTTTGATTTGCATCTCCCTTAATAGTTAGTGATATTGAAGATTTTTTCATGTGCTTTTTGGCCATTTGTATTTCCTCTTTGGAGAGATGTCTATTTAAGTCTTTTGTCCATTTTTTAAAAATTGGATTGCTTGTTCTTTTATTGTCAAGTTGTATGATCTCTTTACATAGAATGGAAATCAAACACTTATCAGATATGTGGTTTCCACATATCTTCTCCCATTGAGTGGGTTGCCTTTTCACCTTCTTGATGAAATCCTTCAAATAACAAAAATGTTTAAGTTTGAGGAGGTCCCATATACCCATGTTTTCTTTTGTGGCTCATGCTTTCAGTGTAAGATTTAAGAATCCACCACCTACCACCAGGTTTGAAGATGTTTTCCTACATTTTCTTCTAGGAGCTTTATGGTTATAGTTTTTATATTTATATTTTTTTATCCATTTGGAGTAGGCTTTTGTATGAGATGTGGGATAAAGGTCCTCTTTCTTTCTTTTGGCTATGGATATCCAGTTAACCCAGCACCATTTGTTGAAAAGAGTGTTCTTACCCAGCTGGGAGAGTTTGACAGGCTTGTCAAAAATCACTTGACCATATTAGTGAGGGTTTGTTTCTGAACCATCAATTCTGTTCCATTGATCTATGTGTCTACCTTTATGCCTGTACCATGCTGCTTTTACCATTGTAGCTAGGTAATATGATTTAAAGTCCAGAAGTGAGAGGCCTCCAACTTCGCTTTTCCTTTTGAGGATGTTCCTGCCTATTTCGGGCCCCTTACCCATTCAAATAATTTGATAATTGTGTCTTCCATTTGTTTAAAAAATGCTGGTGCAATTTTTATTGGGATTGCATTGAAGCTGTATATCAATTGGGTAGAATTGACATCTTAATGATATTTAGTGTTCCAATCCTTGAGCATGGAAAGTTCTTCTAATTCTTTATGTCATCTTTATTTCTTTTAGCAATGCATTGTAGTTTTCTGAATACAAATGCTTTATCCTTGGTTAAGTTTAATCCTAAATATTTGATTCTTTTAGTTGCTATTGAAAATGGAATTTTTTCCTGACTTCTTCCTCAGATTGTTCATTGCTAGTGTACAGAAACACCACTTATTTTTGTGTATTGATCTTGTATCCTGATGTTCTACTGAAATCCTATATTAGTTCTAACAGCTTTGTTGTAGTTTTTTGGCACTTTCTAGGCATAGAATCATATCATCAACGAATAATGAAAGTTTTACTTCTTCATTTCTGTTTTGGATGCCTTTTTATTCCTTTTTCTTGCCTGATTGGTCTAGCTAGAAACTCTAGGAATATGTTGAACAGTGGTGACAGTGGACATCCTTGTCTTGTCCCTGATCTCAACGGAAAGCTTTCAGTCATTCACAATTGAGCACAATGTTAGTTGTTGGATATTTTATATTTGTTTCAATTCTTATCTTTTGTATTATTTTTATCAAGAAAGGATACTGAACCACCCTTGCATGCCTGGTATCAAACCTACTTGATCATCATAATAATTATTTTAATGTGTTGTTGGATTCAATTAGCAAGTATTTTGTTGAGAATTTTTGCATCTGTATTCATTAGGGAAATGGGTCTATAATTTTATTTTTTTGTAATATCTTTACCTGGCTTCAGTTTTAAGGTGATAATAGCTTCATAGAATGACTTGGTAGCATTCCTTCTCCTTCAATTTTTTGGAAGAGTTTGAGTAGGATTGGTAGTTCATCTTCTTTGAATGTTTGTAGAACTCACCTGTGAAACCATCTGGTCCTGGGCTTTTCATTTTGGGGAGTTGATGAAAGTTCCAATATCTTTACTTGTGATTGGTTGGTTGAGATCTTCTAGTTCTTCTAGAGTAAATGCAGATTGTTTGTACATTCCTAAGAAGTTTTCCATTTCATCTATATTGTCTAGTTTGTTGGTGTACAGTTGCTCATAGTATCTGCTTATGATCTCTTTTATTTCTGTGGAGTCAGTGAAAATGTCTCTATTTCCATGTTTTATTTTATTTATTTTCATCTTCTCTCTTTATTTCTTTGTCAGTCTAGCTAAGGGTTTGTGGATTTTGTTAATCTTCCCGAAGAACCAATCTTTTCTTTTGTTAATTCTCTCTATTGATTTTTTTGTTCTCAATTTCATTTATTTCTTCTTTCTCTGATCTTTGTTATTTCATTCCTTCTACTTGCTTTGGGAATAGTTTGCTGTTCTTTTTCTATTTCTTCTAGCTATGTAGTTAGGTCATTGATTTTAGCTCTTTCTTCTTTTTTAAAGTCAGCATTGAAGGCTATAAATTTCCCTCTCAGCACTGCCTTTGTTACATCTCATATATTCTGATAAGTTGTGTTCTTATTTTTATTAGTCTTGAGATATTTATTGTTTTCTCTCACAATTTCTTCCTTTACCCACTGATTATTTAAGAGTATGTTGTTTAATCCATATATTTGTGAATTTTTTTCTTTTTCTATCTCTTCTTGATTTCCATCTTGATTTGATTATGATCATAGAAAGTGCTTTGTACAATTTCTATCTTGTTCAATTTGTTGATATCTGCTTTGTGACCCATCATATAGTCTATTGTGTAGAAAGATCCATGAGTACATGAAGAAGAATGTATATTCTGCTGTTTTGGGGGTTAATGTTCTGTACATGTTTAGTTCATTTATCATATTACTCAAGATCTCTGTTTCTTTATCTACTGACCAGATGTTTTGTCCATTTCTTAGAGTGATGTATTGAATTCTCCAAATATTATTGTAGAGATATCTATTTCTCCCTTCTGTTTTGCCAGTGTTTGCCTCATGTATCTTGGGGGATCCTGGTTAGGTGCACATACATTTATAATTGTTATTTCTTGCTAGTGAATTGCCCCTCTTATTAATATATAATGTCCTTCCTTGTCTCTAATAATAGTTTTGCTATTAAAGTCTATTTCATCCAATATAAGTATAGGTACTTCAGCATTTTTGGTTACTGTATGTGTGGATTATCTTTTTTTCAGCTTTTCACTTTCAATCTATTGGTATCCTTCGGTCTAAGGTGAGTCTCTTACAGACAGCCTATAGACGGCTCATATTTTCTTATGCATTCTGCCAGAGTGTGTCTTTTGATTAGGGAGTTTAATCCATTAACATTCAATGTTATTACTGTAAAGGCTATTCTTATTTCACCCATTTTGGCCTTTGGATTTTATCTGTCATATTTTATTTTCATACTCTTTTACACTTTTAGTTACTTTTACTGATATAATCTTCATTTCTAGACTCTCTTCCAAGACTCTTTCTCATGTCTTTTATATTCAGGCACTAGCACTCTTTTTAGTATTTCCTGCAAAGCCAGTGTCTTGGTTACAAACTCTCTCGTTTATGTTTATCTGCCCTCACTTGAGAAAGACAATTTGCTGGATATAAGATTTTTGGCTGGCAGTTTTTCTCTTGCACTATCTTAAATATATCAGACCACTCCTTTCTTGCCTCCATGGTTTCTGATGAGAAATGAGCACTTAATCTTATTGGGTATCCCTTGTATGTTATGCATTGCTTTTCTCTGGCTTTACTCAAAATTCTCTCTTTGTCTTTGGCATGTGCCATTCTCATTAGTATGTGTCACAGGGTGGTTTATTCAGGTTTATTCAGATGGGAGTATTTTGTGCTTCTTTGACATGGATATCTACATCCTTTAATATGGTTGGAAAATTTTTTACCATTATTTCTAAAAACATTCTTTCAGTTACTTTTCACTTCTACTCTCTTTCTGGGACACCCATGATACATATGTTTGCATGTCTCTTGCTATAATTTATCCCTGAGACCCTGTTCAAGTTTTTCCTTTCTTTACTTCATCTATTGTTTTGCATGTTTATTTTCAGAAGCCACATCTTCACGTTCACTGATCTTTTCTTCTGCCTCCTCAAATCTGCTCTTATATGTCTCCAGTGTGTTTTTAATTTCATTTATTGTGTCTTTCATTCCCATAAGATATGTTATTTTTCTATGTATGCTTTCAAATTCTTCTTTGTGCTCTCTCAGTGTTATTAATATCTTTCATCACTTTAGATATCTCATTGAATTTATTAAGGATATTTGTTTGAACATCTATGATTAGTTGTCTCAACTCCTGAATATCATCTGGAGGCTTATCTTGTTCCTTTCACTGGGCTATATCTTCCTGTTTCATGGTGTGGATTGTAATTTTTTGTTGGTGTTTTGGCATCTGGGTTACTAGATGTATTTATACTGGGAACAGTTTCTTTCTTTACTTTAGGGCTTTCTTGCCCTTTCTCCCTTGTGGGTTGTGTAGGAAAAGCCAAGGATTAGTTAGTATTGTAAGCTGTGGAGGCTGAAGCTGCCCCCATTGCGTCAAGAAACAATGAAGCATTACCCAACTTTTTCTTCTTTCAGGGGTTGGGACAGGGCCACAGCCATGTGCAATAATCCAAGTCATGCAGGCCAAGACCTTTTGTAGTTGTCCAGAGAGACTAAGGAAGCTTCATGCCCCTTCCTACCCTGCCTGGGCAGGGATGGAGCTGCAGGTTTAGGCAACAATCTATGCCATGCAGGTCCCAAATGACCATAGTTGCTTAGGTAGACTGACATATCACTGGCTCCCTCTCCATTCCAGGGGAGGGATAGACCCTCTGGTGTGCACAACAAGCTAATCAGTGTGTGCTGAATGTGCCTGCAGTTGCCCTAAGAGGCTAAAGGAATACTGTCCCTTCTTTCCTTTAGGGGGAGGGGTTGGAACAACAGCCATCCAACAGTTCAGTCCTTGTAGGCCAAGAGTGCTTGCCATTGCACAGAAAGGCTGAGGAAATGCCAGTTTCTATCCTACTGGGGGATGGGGATGAATCCATAGGCACCCACTATTCCAGTCTGTGGAGGCCAAAAGTGCCTGTCATTGTCCAGAAATGCTAAGGAAACACATCTCCACTCTTATCCTACTTGGGGGTGGGGATGGAACTACAGGTGTCTTAATATTCAGTCTGTGTGGGCTAAAAGCACCTGCAGTTACCCAGAGAGGCTGGGGAAATACTGCACCCCTCTTGTCCTATCAGGAGCACAGGTGGAGCCACAGGTGCCCAAACATCAAGTTTGTGCAGACTAAAAGTGCCTGCAGTGCCCGGATAGGCTAAGGAAACACCATCCCCCTACCATCCTATAGCGGGGTGAAGTGGTGGAGATGGAATTGAAGGCACTCAACAGATCAGTTTGTGTGGGCTGAAAGCACTTTCAGTTGCCCAGGAGGCTGAGGAAACACAGCTCCTCTCCTATCTTATTGAGGTGCATGGAAGAAGCTACAAGTGCCTGAGTATCCAGTCTGTGTAGGCCAAAAGTGGCTGTAGTTGCCCTGAGAGGCAAGGAAACACCAGCTTCCTCCCATACTATGGGTGTGGAAGGGTGGAGATGGAATTGAACTTGCTCAGCAAACCAGTTTGTGTAGGCTGAAAGCACCTGCAATTTTCCATAGAGGCCAAAGAAACACAGCTCTTATTTTATCCTATTGGGTGGTGGGGATGGAGCCCCAGGAGTCTAACTAATCAGTCTGTGCTGGCCAACAGTGCCTGCAGTTACCCAGACAGGTTGGTGCAGGTCCCTCCATCTTCTTCCCTGCCAGAGGTGGGGATGGAGCCCTGGCTAGGGCTGCAGTCCAATCTGCATGAAAAGATGCCAGTCCCTATCATCACTGTGATTTTAAATCAGCCCTGATACCCCTCATGCCAGAGGTGCAGTTAAAATGATGGCTACTGGACTCTTTCCAATTTGGACAGTTTAAAACTTTAGCTGTTCTTGGTATTATATTTTAGCCAGCTGAATTTACTAATCAGTAGCTGAAGTCAGTGGCCAACCATCTCTCCTCCCCCATTTTTGGGAAATGGAGCTTCCAACTCCAGCCATGGAAGAGCTACCAAGGTGGCTTGTGCCGACCTGTGGAGAATGAGCACTGGCCTCCGTGGTGTGGAGTTCTCTACTCATGCATATTCATTGCAGATGGGCAATCTCCTCCTTCTATTCTTTCAAGGATATTTCAGGATGCTTTTTTGGTGTCCTGGGTGTCCCCCCACAAACAGGTGCATTAGATAAATCTGGGTGATTACTAAATGCCCTATAGGAAGAGCTGAATCCTGGAGCTCCTTACTCTGCCACCATCTTGCCCCTCCCCTCTTATGACCTATTTTATATCTATGAGGTCAGTAGTAATCCTCCTCCTCTCATTTATGATTTTATTTATTTGTGTAATCTCTGTATTTTTGGTCAGCTTAGCTAAATGTTTGTCAATTTTATTGTTCTTTTCATGGAAACAACTTTTGGTTTTGTTAATATTCTCTATTTTTTTTATTCTCTAATCTTTGTTATTTCTTTCCTTCTGCTTGCTTTGGATTTAATTTGCTGTTATTTTTCTAGTTCCTCTAGGTGTGCAGTTAAATCTTTGATTTTAACTCTTTCTTCTTTCTGAATGTAAGCATTTAAGGGCTATAAAATTCTCTCTCAGAATTGCTTTTGCTGAATCCCACAAGTTGTATGTTGTGTTCTCATTTTCATATATCTCAATTTATTTACTGATTTCCCTTGTAATTTCCTCTTTGTCCCATTGATTGTTGAAGGGTGTGTTTTTAAATTTACAGTTATTTGTGGATTTTCCAGTTCTATGCCTGTTATTGATTTCTAATTTCATTTCATTATGGTAAGAGAATATGATTTGTATAGTTTCATGCTTTTTAATTTTATTGAGCTTTTTTTTTTGACTCAACATTTCATCTATCCTGGAGTGTGATCCAAGGGCTCTTGAGAAAAACGTATATCCTACTGTTTTGGATTGCAATGTACTTTATATGTCTGTTAGGTCTAGTTCAATTATCATATTATTCAAGTTCTCTGTTTCCTTATTTATCTTCTGTCTAGCTGTTTTATCTTTGATGAGATTGGTGTATTGAAGTCTCCAATTATTAATGTAAAGATGGCTATTATTTCTCTGTTCAGTTTTGCCTTTTTTGCCCCATATAATTTGGGGCTCCATGGTAAGGTGCAGAAATATTTGTGATTGCTTTTCTTCCTGGTGAATTGACCCTTTCATTAATATATAGTGTCCTTCTTTGTCTCTTGCAACAGATTGTGAATTAAATTCTATTTTGCTCAATATTAGTATAGATATTTTAGTTCATTTTTGGTTACTATTTGCATGGATTATCTTTATCCATCCTTTAAATTTCAATCTATTTGTGTCTTTGGGTCTAAGGTGAGTCTCTTAAAAACAACATATATTTGGACTATACTTTTGTAACCACTTTGCCAAGGTTATCTTTTGATTGGTTACTTTAATCCAATAAAATTCAGTATTATTACTCTAAAGGCAGTACTTACTTCAGTCATTTTGTATTTTGGTTTTTTTTTTTTTAATACCATAGTTTTCTATTTATTATTTAAAAATCAATTACCACAGTTAAGTATAGTCTTTTGTAGACAACTTGCATCCATTTAAATTGAGCATATATTGTTTTATACAATAGTATGAGAATATAAGTGCATGAAATTAATTTTGGACAAGACCCTGAATGTAATATCAACATTATTGTAGTATCAACATCATTATCTCTTTTGAAATACAAATATTTAGATGTACTTTTTTTTTTTTTGAAAATAGATTTATTAATAAAGAAATTAATGGGTATCAATTATAATTTTTAATTATATAGCTTCTTGTTTATCTTTGATAAGTTGCTTACCCACATATTTTGTCATTGACATAATTCACCAGTAACAAATTTTAGTTTTGCTGTTTTGTAGATTATTCCCTTCTTCAAAGCAGTATCAGTTAAGTTGTGCTGTTTTGTAGATTCTTGAGGCTTGGATATGGCTTCTCTCTCTGTCCGACCTTCACTCTGCTTATAAAAGACTCCTGTGCTCCATCAAAGCACAGCTCGAGTCAGTGGGGCCACACCTTGACTGAAGTACCGACTTGAAGAAATCTTATTCATGGTAGGTCCACACCCACCAGAACGTGCACCACGACCAAGAACAGGTGCACACTGGGGTGCGCAGTTCAATCTGTGTGTGTGTCCAACCCCCTGAGGTGTAATTATCATATCCTTTCTGTACATAAGAAAGCTAAGCTACCGAGAGGTTAAGT
Source organism: Tolypeutes matacus (assembly GCA_026826555.1). Taxonomy (NCBI): domain Eukaryota; kingdom Metazoa; phylum Chordata; class Mammalia; order Cingulata; family Chlamyphoridae; genus Tolypeutes; species Tolypeutes matacus. The sequence continues at coordinate 4,143,503 of JAKSZT010053808.1, forward strand.
CAATTGCCTAAGCCATGCCCTCAGTAGTGGGAGAGCCACAGTTCAAACCCAGCCTACTTTGGTTTTTATATGTCATATTTTTTTTGACAAGATACTAACTTAGCTTCAATAACATTCATGTTTTCTTCTCCCATATCCTTCAGTTTCCCCTCTTTATTTTGTTTAATCCCAAATGACCTCTTTGTATTTTGTGTGCCCACTATCAGGAAATAGGACACCTTCTTGTTCAATTATATTCTGACCTTATAGGACTTAAAAAATAGATTTATATCCTGAGGATACAGTACTATTATGTTTTATATTTACCTTTTAAAAACTTAAAAAGAATTTTTAAAAAGATACTTAGATTACTTAAATGTTACACAAAAAATATAGGGATTCCCATATACCTCACCTCCCACACCTGCCACAATATCCCACATAAACATCCTTCATTAGTGTGGCACATTCATTGCAATTGATAAACACATCCTGTGGCTTTGCCATTAAGCATGGACAATAGTTCATGTTGTAGACCACACTCTCTCCCACACAGATCTTCATGTTTTGTGATGATATAAAATGGCTTATATCTGTCAACGTAATGTCACTCTGGACAATTCCCAAGTCCCAAAAAAGCCCCTGTATTACAACTGCTTTTCCCTCTCCCTGCCCCCAGAGTCATTGCTTGAATCACAATATGTCTATAGTAGAATACCAGTAAGTCCACTTTAGTCCATAGCTCTTCCCCCATCCTGAGGAGTCTGGGATGGTGATGTCCACTCCACCTCCAATTAAGAGGGGGCTTATATACCATGGGGAAGATGGATGGGACTATCCTGCCTGCAGTTGCAGACTCTCTCCATTCCCTGGGACAGCCATTGTCCATCATCATCTCCCCGCCAGTTGTCCTGGGTGAGTCCAATGAGATGTAGAGTAGGAGTTGCACCTCCACCAAGGTTCTGTGCAGAGTTGGAACTTGGACAGCCCAGAGACTCCAGTCTCTGGATGTACACCTACAAACTCCAGCACCAAATATAGGTTTGAATAGAAGGGACAGATGAGCCATGTGCAGGGAAGACATAATTGAGTCCAACATTGTCACTCTCAGGAGCACAAACTCCAAAGTAGGTCCCACTAGCAAGACATCAAACTTGGAAGCTATCTGCCCTGACCATAGGACCTGGGTTTCTCCAGAGCCCTCAGGATTCCCACTATTTGGGGTGGTATCCACTTTGGAAGTCTATGAGATCCTGCTGAGATGTGTGTAAGCATTACCTCTCGGATGACCTCCCGACTCACTTTGAAGTCTCTTAGCCATATAAACTCATTTGTCTTTTTCTCTCCCCCTTTATATTCGAGGTCTTTTTCCAGTCGCATTGCCAGTTGGCGCTTGGTAGCAATCTCTCGGTGACAGGGAGGCTCATTCCTTGGAGTCATGTCCCATGCTGGGCCAATGAGTCAAGTCAGGGGATTGCCATGGGTCCCAGGAGGATCAGGAGAGAGGACTAGAATAGATCAAACAGGGGTTATTTAGTGGTCAGTGGAAATGTTCTGCATTAACTTACAGTGATGGACACAGGACATGGTAAATACCATCAAAATTTATAAAAGTGTACGGTCTAAAATGTAAACTATAATGTAAACCATTGACAATGTTTAGTATCTATGTTTCACTATTTGTATATCGGTTATAACAAAGCTACCATCCACATATAAAAAGATATTAATATGGGGGGGGGAGAGAAAGGGGGAGGATGTTGGGTATATGGGAGTCTTCTGTATTCTGTTTGTGACTTTGCTGTGACTTAAACCTTCTTTGAAAATTAAATGAAAATTCAGGAGACACTGGGGAGTGAGAGGGGGCAGGTGCTGCAGTACAGACTGGACACCCAATAATGCAGTGATAAAAGGAGAAATGTTAAAAAGAGAAAAAAAAATTTTTTTTGATATTTTTTGTTTTTTTTCCCATTGTTTGAATATCCCAATCCTTTAATTTTATTTTATTTTTAAAGTTTTTAAAAGTTTCCATGTATTTTATCTCTTATATTTAAACTTATTTTTATTATTTCATTTTCCTATTAATTGTATTTAGCTATTATATGGGCTCCATCTTCAAGGAAGGTTTGGATCACAGACGGGTTACAGAGGGGGCAGGAGAGAATAATTGGTGGGGGGTGTCTGGGATGGGGGATTCATGGGAGGAAGTTCACCTCAATATATATGAAAGATATATAAAATTGTTCAAATGATCAAGGGGTGGGGCATGGTCACAGCTGGTAGACAATCACTCAATAAATGAAGGAATACTGAATTCCCAGCCTGGAGAGCTCTGACACAATCTCCAAGGGAGCAGCAACAGTCCCCCGAGTGCAGGGGCAGTGTCTGGCAAAGGTGTAGCATCCACTGATGGGTTCTTGTTATTGATTATTAACCTTATGAGTCTTTGCTCTTCTAATTAAAACTTAGCCTACTGTTATGGGGTGCCTAAGGGTTGCCACCTGAAAGCCTCCTTGTGGCTCAAATGTGGCCTCTCTCTAAGCCAAACTCAGCATATGAACACATTACCTTTCCCCCAGCATGGGACATGACTCTCGGGGATGAGCCTCCCTGGCAATGAGGGATTAATACCAAGTGCCAACTGGCAATATGACTGGAAAAAGACCTTGAATAAAAGGGGGAAATATAAAGACAAATGAGTTCATGTGGCTAAGAGACTTCAAAGTGTCAGGAGGTCATCCCATAGGTAATGCTTACACACACCTCAGTAGGATCTCACAGAACACCAAAATCGATATCACCCCACACAGAGGGGCTCCTGAGGGCTCTGTAGACACCCAGATCCTATACAAGGGGGGACAGGTCCAGAGATTGATGCCTTATCAGTGGGCTCTACTTTGGAAACTGTGCTCTTGAGAGTGACAGAGTTGGATTCAAATAAGTCCTTCTTGCACATAGCCCATCAGTCCCTTCTATTCAAACCTATATGTGTTGGTTGAGTTTGTAGGTGTACTTCCAGGGACTGGAGCCTCTGGCCTGCCCATGTGCCAGCTGTGCCTGGCATCTTGGTGGAACTGCAACTCCTACTCTACAAGCTCAATGGACTCACCCAAGTCACCTGGTAAAGAGACAATGATGGACAACGGCCATCCCAGGTAATGGAGAGAGCCTGCAGTTGCAGGCAAAATAATCCCATCCACTGTATCCATGGGATATAAGCCCCCTCTCACTTGGAGGTGGAGTGGACATCACCATCCCAAACTCCTCAGGGTTGGGAGAAGAGCTATGGACTAGAGTGGACTTAATGGTATTCTGTTTTAGACATAATGTGATTCAAGCAATGGAAGAAATTACAACAGTGAGGGTGAGCCAGTGGCCACTGGATACTTTTGGGGCAGGGAAGGGGAAAGCAGTTGTAATACAGGTGCTTTTTCCGGACTTGGGAGTTATCCTGAGTGACATTGCAATGACAGATATAGGCCATTTTACATTAGCATATACCATGCAGAACTGTGTGGGAGAGAGTGTGGTCTATAATGTGAACTATGGTCCATGCTTGGTGGCAGAGCCCCAGGATGTGTATATCCATTGCAGGTGATGTGCCACACTGATGAAAGATGTTTATTTGGGATGTTGTGGGAGGTGTGGGAGGTGGGGAACATGGAAATCCCTGTAATTTTTGTGTAACATTTATGTAATCTAAGCATCTTTTAATATATATTAAAATATATATATAAAGACACTGGGGGAACATACCGAAGAAAATGTAAACATACATAAATAGATAATGGATCTGATGGTGATGAACGGTACAATGCAAGAAAGAAAAAATACACTGGAAGCACATAATAGCAGATTTGAACAGGCGAAGGAAAGAATCAATGATGTCAAAGACTGTATATCTGAAATCAGACAGATAGTAGAAAGATAGATAAATAGACAGAACCAACCCAGCAGTGTCTTAGGGTTCTGAATGACAATGAAAAATGCACAAACATACATAATATAGGCATCTCAGAGGGAAAAGAGAAGTGAAAGGGGGCAGAAGGAGTGTTGGAGGAAATAATGGCTGAAAATTCCTCAACGTTCATAAGGGATATGGATATACATGTCCAGAAAGCCCAGGTTACCCCAAACAGTATAAATCCTAACAGTTCTACACCAACACATATTATTATCAAATTTTCCAATGCTCAAGACAAAGAGAGAATACTGAAAGTAACAAGAGAAAAGAGATTCATCACATACAAGGGTAGCTCAATAAATTTAAGTACTAATTTTTCATCTAAAACCATGGAGGTGAGAAGGCACTGGTATGACACCGTTATGGTGCTGAAAGAAAAATCTTCCAGCCAAGAATTCTGCATCTAGCAAAATGGCATTCAAAAATAAGGGAGAATTCAAATATTCACAGATAAACAGAAATTAAAAGAATTTGTCAACAAGAAATATGCACTTCAAGAAATACTAAAGGTAGTTCTGCAAGTTGACAGGAAAAAACAGGAGAGAGAGGGTTGAAGGAGAGTGTAGGAATAAAGATGGCTGGTGAGAAAACCTAAAAAGTAAAAAGAGAAATAATAAAAAACATGACATATATAAACCTGAAGAAAATATGCTAATGCAAGTAATTACTTGATAGTAATAACATTGTATGTTAAAGGATTAAACTCTCCAATCAAGAGACACACAGATTGGCAGAAAGGATAGGGAAATATGACCCATCTATATGCTGTCTACAAGAAACTCACCTTAGACCTAGGGATGCAATGAGTTTGTAAGTGAATGGTTGGAAAACAATTTTTCATGGAAACAATAACCAAAAAGGGGTGGGAATAGCTATACTGATAATGGACAAAATAGACTATAAATGAAAAATTATTGTAAGAGACAAAGAAGTACACTATATATTAATAAAAGTATAATCTTACAAGAAAAAAGAACAATCATAAACGTTTATGCACATAATCAGGACACCTTAAAATACATGAGGCACACATAGGAAAAATGAAGTAGAGAAATAGATGTCACTACAATTATAGAGGGTGAATTTAATACACCATTATCAGCATTAGGCAGAATATATCAACAGAAGATCAATAAAGAAAGAGAGACCTTTATTAATACATTAGAGGATCTAGATCTAATGGATATATACAGAACATTACACCAAAATACAGTGGAATATACATTCTTCCCAAGCACACAAAGATAATTCTCCAGGATAGACCACATGCTAGGCCACAGAAAAACTCTCAAGGAATTCAGAAAGATTTAAATTGTATTAAGTAATTTCTCTGACAACAATGGAATGAAGGTGGAAATCAGTAAGGGGCACAGAAACACATTAGGCACAAAGATATGAAAGTTAAACAAAACAATCTTAGACAATCAGTGGGTCAAGGAGGAAACTGCAAAAGGAATCGGTAACTACCTTAAAACAAATGTAAATGACAATACAACATATCACAACATATGGGATGAAGCAAAAGCAGTGCTGAGAAGGAAACTTACAGCCATAAATGCCTATAGTAAAAAAGAAGAAAAAGCTAAAATCAAAGACCTAAATGTACAACTGCAGGAATTAAAAAAAGAATGACAAACTAATCCCAAAGCAAGTAGAAAGAAGGAACTAACAAAGATTAGAACAGAGTTAAATGAAATTGAAAATAAGAAAACATTAGAAAAATTAATAAAACCAAAAGCTGGTTCTTTGTGAAGGTTAATAAAATTGACAAACCCTTAGCTAGACTAACAAAGAAGAAAAAGAGAAAAGATGCAAATACATAAAATAAGAAATGAAAAAGGGGATATCACCACTGACCCTACAGAAATAAAGAGTATCATAAGAGGATACATTGGAAAATTGTATGCCAACAAGATGGATAACTTAGATGAAATGGACAAATACTTAGAAACACAAAAGCAGCCTACACTGAAGAAATAAGAAATTGATGAACACAAAGACCAATCACAATTAATGAGATTGAATGAGTTATCAAAAACCTCCCAAGAAAAAGAGCCCAGGACTCTGGGCTTCACTGGTGAATTCTACCAATCATTCTAGAAAAAACTAACACTAATCCTGTTTAAACTCTTCCAATAAATAAAAGTGGAGGGAACCTTGCCTAAGTCAGTCTATGATGCCAACATTACCCTGATACCAAAGCCACACAAAGATGCCATAAGAAAGGAAAGCTAATGACCAATATTTCTAATGAAACTAGATTCTGAAATACTCAACAAAATACTTTCTAATCACATTTAACAACACATCAAATGAATTATACATCATGACCAAGTGGGTTTCACCCCTGGTATGCAAGGATGTGTCAACATAAGAACATCAATTAATGTAATACACCACATTAACAAATTGAAAGAAAAAAATCACATGATCTTCTCTAATGAAGCAGAAAAAGCATTTGACAAAATACAGCACACTTTCCTGATAAAAACACTTCAAAATATAGGAATAGAAGGGAATGTCCTCAACATGATAAAGGGTATATATTAAAAACCCACAGCTAACATCATATTCAATGGTAAAATGCTAACAGCTTTCCTTCTAAGATGTGTACCTAGACAAGGATGCCCACTGTCACTGATCTTATTTAACATTGTGTTAGAAGTACTTGCTTGAGTACTTAGGCAACAAAAAGATATTAAAGGTATCCAAATTGGAAAGGAAGAAGTAAAAATTTCACAATTTGCAGATAACATGATCCTATACATAGAAAACCCTGAAAAATCTACAACAAAGCTTCTGGAGCTGATACACGAGTTCAGTAAAGTGGCAGGATGTAAGATCAACACTCAAAAATCAGTAGTATTTCTGTATACCAATAATGAGAAATCTTAGGAGGAAATCAAGAAAACATTCCATTTACAATAACAACTAAAAGAATCAAATACCTAGGAATGAACTTAACTAAAGATGTAAAGGACTTGTACACAAAAACTACCGAACATTGTTAAAGGAAATCAAAGTTGACCTAAATAAATGGAAGAATATTCCCTGTTCTTGGATTGCAAGGCTAAACATCATTAAGATGTCTTTCCTACCCAAATTGATTTACAAATTTAATGCAACCCCAATAAAAATTGCAACAACATTTTTTACTGAATTGGAAATACTATGAAATTTATTTCTCAAGGCAAGGGACCCCAAAGAGCCAAAGACAAATTGAAAAATAAAAGTGAAATTGGAGGAATCACACTACTTGACTTTAATACATACTACAAAGCTAGCATTCAAAACTGAATTTTATTGGCATAAGGATAGTCCTATTGATCAATGGAACAGAATTGAGAGTTCTCATATAGATGTTCACATATATGGTCAATTGATACTCAACAAGACCAGGAAGCTTACTAAACTGGGAGAGAATGGCCTTTTCAACAAATGGTGCTTGGAGAACTGGATATCCATATCCAAAAGAATGAGAGAGGATCACCGTCTCATACCCTATACAAAAATTAACTCAAGATGGATCAAAGATCTAAATATAAGAGCCAAGACCGGAAGATAATGTAAGGAAGCATCTACAAGGTCTTTTAGTAGGAAATGGGCTCATAAACTTTACACCCAAAGCATGTGCAACAAAAGAAAAAATAGATAAATGGGACCTCCTCTAATTAAAAACTTTTGTACTTCAAACGAGTTTGTCAAGAAAGTGAAAATGCAGTTTTCTCAATGGGACAAAATATTTGGAAATCAATTATCTGATAGGGGCCTAATCTCTAGCATATATAAAGAAATCCTCCATCTTGAAAATAAAAAAACCAAGGCATTTAAAAAGTAGGAAAGTGACTTGAATAGACACTTCTCCAAAGAAGAAGTACAAATGGCTAAAAATCACATAAAAAGATGTTCAACATCACCAGCTTTTAGTGAGTTGCAAATCAAAACTACAATGAGTTATCATCTTCCACCCATTAGACTGGTGGCTATTAAAATAAAAAAGAACTACAAATGTTGGAGAGGATTTGGAGGAAAGGGAACACTTATCCACTGCTGGTAGGAATCCAGAATGGACAGCCAAGTGATGACAGTTTTGCAGTTCCTCAGGAAGCTAACTATAGAACTGCCACATGATCCAGCAACCCCACTGCTGAGTACATACCCAGAAGAATTGAAAGTAGGGACATGAACAGATATATGCACACCAATGTTCATAGCAGTATTATTCCCTCTTGCCAAGAGTTGGAAGCAACCCAAATGTCCACCAACAAATGAATGGGTAAGAAAACTGTGGTATATACATATAATGGAATATTACTCAGCTGTATTAAGGAGTGCAGAATTAACACACAGGATAACATGGATGAATCTTGAAGACTTTATGTTGAATGAAGTCAGTCAGGCACTGAAAGACAAATATTACATGACCTCACTGATATAATTTAAGCAAATTGAAGAGACTAACAGAGCAAGAGTCTGGAAAATAGGTTTACAGGAGACGGAAAGGGGGTAGAGAGTGGTGAGCTGATGCCTATATGAGCAAAATCTGATAAGTGGAACGGTGTAGTTTTGCAGTGGATTAGTGTGACAGTGGTGTAGTGATGTGATTAGATTTTGTGGTGCTGATCTGTGAGGAGGAGTAGGGTGGGGAGGTTGGGTTGGGCTATCCATGGAACTGTGCAGAGGGTCAGAGGAAGGAGAAAGTGAACTCTGGGGATTTGCAGGTCTGTGGTTAAAACTACAATGTTGGGAATGTTCTTTTGGCAAATATGGCAGGGGAGGGTTACTGGTGTAGGGTGATGGATGTGGGGGGTATGTGAGACAGGGGGCACCTGAGGCATGCTTCTGTGGAATATGTAAGTGTTCATTTTGTCATAGGGTGTTATATCAGTGGGTGGTGACTCACAAAATAAACAAGAAAATATCAAACTCACATCCTGAGGAGTCCTACTATATTCCTAATTAGAGGGACAAAAAGCCCTCAAGAATATAGGCAGTACTCAATAAAAGAAAACAGACCAAAATGTCAAACCCTCAATAGTATTGCAAGTAACTATGATTCTTATTCTTCAAAAATTGAAACTTAGTGGTTACCATAGGTTCTGAGGGGAGGGGGAGGGAAGAATAGAATAGATGGAATATAGGGCATTTTTAGGGCATTAAAATTGTTCACCATGACCTTGCAATAATGGATACAGGCCACTTCAAGTTTTGACAAAACCTATAAAAGTGTAAGATCCAAATTGTAAACCATAATGTAAACAATTGTCCATGGTTAGAAGCAATGCTTCAATATTTATACATCAATTATAAAAATGTACCATACACATGTAAAATGTTATTAATAGGGGAGAGGGAAAAAGGGGGATGCTGTTGCTATATGTGAATCCCCTATATTCTTGTATTAGCCAAAGGGGTGCTAATACAAAATACCAGAAATTGGTTGGCTTGTATAAAGGGTATTTATTTGCGGTAGAAGCCCACAGTTACCAGGCCATAAAGCATAAGTTACTTCGCTCACCAAAGTCTATTGCCACTTGTTGGAGCAAGATGGTTGCTGATGTCTGCAAGGGTTCAGGCTTCCCGGGTTCCTCTCTTCCTGGAGCTTGCTTGTCTCTGGACTCAGCTCCACTGCTATCTCCACAAGGTCAGCTGTAGACTATGAGGCTCTCTAGGCTTTGCCTTTCTCCACAAGACCAGCTGTAAACTATCAGGCAAATGGCTCATCTCTTTTCCCAGGGCCTTCTCTCCTTTCTTACAACAAAGCTCCTCTGCGTGCTTACTTCCCCTGGCTCCAGCATTAAAACTCAGCATCAGAAATCCAACATCAAAACTCCAAGTAACTCCTCTGCTCTGCCATGTAGTTTTATCTCTATGTCCTACTGAAGTGGCTCAATCAAAGCCCTAATCATAACTTAATCACGCTCAGAGGAAAAGACCAGTTTACAAACATAATCCAATATCTATTTTTGGAATTCATAACTATATCAAACTGCCACAATTCTCTATGTGAATTTTCTGTATCCTAAAGCTTCTTTGCAGATAAAATGAAAAAAAAAAAAAAAAAAAAAAGACACTGGGGGTATATATAGAAGAAAATGTCACCGTATATACAAGACAACAGACCTTACAATGATGAAAGACACAATGTCTAAATTTTTAAAAAATTATTTCAAATTTCAATTTTTTTTGTATTTTATTGGTTATTTCTAAAATCATTATTTCATTTTCTTATTAATTTTATTTGGTTATTTTGTTGGCTTCATTTTTTAAGAGGTTTTGGATCACAGAAGGGTTATAACAGTGGCAGGAGAGGATCACTGGTGCAGAGTGTCAGTGATGGGGCATGAATGGGAAGGGGTTCACCTTGGGCATGCCTCTACCGTATATGAATATGTTCTAGTGGTCATGGGGCATTGTCTCTGTGGGTGGCAATCCACACAATAACCAAAAGAATATTGAATTCCCATCTTGATGAGTTCTGCTACATTATCTTATAGAACACCAAGAATCCCCCGAGTGTGAAAGCAGTGCCTAGTGAAGGAAGACAGACCATTATGCCAGGCTTTTGATATTGGTGATTGTACTCCTGAACCTTGTCTTGTGAAGTTGAAACTTAACCTAGTATTACATACTAAGAGTTACTTTCCGAAAGCCTCCTTGTTGCTCAAATATGGCCTCTCTCTAAGGTAAACTCAGCATATAAACACACTACCTTTCCCCTGGTGTGGAACATGACTCACAGGGATGAGACTTCCTTGCACTGAGGGATTATTACCAAGTGCCAACTAACAATGCATCTGGAAAAGACCTTGACCAAAAGGGGGAAATTGTAAATATAAATGAGTGTTTATGGCTAAGAGATTTTAAAGTGAGTTGGGATGTCATTCTAGAGGTTACTCTTATGCAAGTCTCAGCAGGATCTCATTGACTGCCACAGTAAACAATACTTCAAATACAGGGCCTCCTGAAGTCTCTAGAGACATCCAGAAACTATAAGCAGTACAGACAGTTCAAGAATTCAGCACCCTGTCAGTAGCCTTTACTTTGGAATTTATTCTCCCCAGTGTAACAAAGTTAAACTCATTTATAGGTTCTCTACAAATGGCTCTTCTGCCCCTTTTATTTGAACCCGTAATTAGCACTATACTTCATAAATATATGTCTCAGAGACCTAAATCCTTTGATCTGTCCATATGCCAGTTGTGCTCTGAATTTCAGCAGATTTACAACACCTACTCTTCAGTGCATTGGAGTCACCCAGGACAAATAACAAGGAGATGATGATGGGCAATGCCCATTCCAAGGAACAGACAGAGTCTGCAACTGCAAGCAAGATAGTTCCATCCATCTGCCCCATGGGATCTAAGCCCCCTCTCAATTAAAAACAGAGTAGGCATCACCATCTCAAAATCCTCAAGATTGGGGAAGGAGCAATGGACTAAAGTAGTCTTATTATTATTCTACTTTAGACTTATTACTATTCTAGCAGTGGAAGAATGCTTATAACTGATATAAAGGCAGTAGCTATCAGAAGTTCTGATGGATGGGACAGGGAAGAATATGGGGGCATTTTCAGGACATTCAAGTTGTCCTGCATGACATTGCAGTGACAGACACAGGCCATTGTATATTTTGTCATAACCTACAAGATTGTGCTGGGCAGAGCATAAACTATAATGTAAGCTGTATTCCATGGTTAGTAGCAATGCTTCAACATGTGTTCATCAATTGTAACAAATGTACCACAATAATGAGGGATGTTGTTGATGTGGGAAAGTATAAGAGGGGGAGGAAGTGGAGCATATGGGAATCCCTTGTATTTTTTATGCAATGTTTATGTATTCTAAAGCCAGTTTAAAAATAAATAAAAAATAAAAAAAGAATAGACTTGTTATGTAGAACGCCAGCTGTGTTGTCGAATGTCTTTCAATTTGGATTTGTATGATGGTTCACCCACACTCATAAACTCATTTTAATATACATAAATTAAAAATTAGCATACATTAATTAATATTGAAATATATTGCTATGTATAACTTTGGGGACTACCACACTAAATTGTGAATGCTTTTGGTGCCATGAGTTAGAGCATGAAGAGAAGCAAAATAATGAAGACCTTTGCAAATATAAAGTATATATATATATTATCCAAGAATGTATTGTAGTCCAACTGAAAGGGAGTATTGACAGGTTAATAAATTTGTGTTTTTTCTTATTTAAGTGATCCCACTGCTCAAATCCCTCCCACACACACTTTGAGAAGTGCCCATCTGTTCACAGTAGCACAACCCACAAGTCTTCCCTGCATTCAGATGCAATTATCTTTTGTTTTGAATACATAAGGCAAGAGACATGGAGAACCAGTCTCTTGGGGCTTGAGTAATATATTTTGTTTGTTTGTTTGTTTTCGGTTTTTGCTTTCATCTTTAATGAGAACAGCTGCTTAGGATTATTGTAGTTTACCCCATGACAGTGCTGAGTACAATATCCTGAGGTACAGAGGTGTCCATGTGATTTTTAAATAAAATATGTATATGTGTGTGCCTGTGATACATGAGGCTCTTTAAAGTGCAGTGCCCAAGACAGGAGTCCTTCTTGCCTAGGTCTAAGTATGTCACTGATTTCCTCTTCCTCATTCTCTCTGTTTTCTATTTCTAAAATTCCTTATAGACATATATTAACTCTTCTCATTTTATCTTCCAAGTCCTTTAAATTTTTCTTTCATATTTTAATTTCTTTATATCTATTTTTCCATTCAATGTAATTTTTTAATATCTTTCTTAAAGTAATCTAGTTTTTGCTTTAGCTGAGTGTAACCTGCTATTTAGTCAATCCATTTATTTTTAATTTTAGTAACCTTAATTTTTATTTCCAGAAGTTATATTTTTCTCAATCTGTTTGTTATTTTCTCTTAGGGTCCTCTTCTTTTACTACAGTTTCTATGATTTTCTTAATTTAAAAAAAAAATTTTTTTAATTGTGGGTAAAAATCAAAATTTTCACAATACATACCAACATTTGCCAAATGATATATAAATATATATGCATATATGTGCATTTGCTTACAAAAATGTTATTTATGTATATATATAAATATATTTTAAGAGGTGCTTAGATACCCAAAATATTACACGGAACCCACTGGGATTCCCATGGATATGGGATATAAGCCCTCTCTCATTTGGAGGTGGAGTGGACATCACCATCCCAGTCCCCTCAGGATTGGGGGAAGTACTATGGACTAAAGTGGACTTGATGGTATTCTGTTGTTCACATATGGTGATTCTAGCAATGGAAGAAATTATAACAATGAGGTGGAGCCAGTGGCCACTTGACACTGTTGGGGCAGGGAGGGGATGAGCAGTTGAAATACAGGGACTTCTTTGGGATTTGGAGGTTGTCCTGAGTACCGTTGTGGCAACGGATGTAGGCCATTTTAAATCAGCACACACCACTCAGAACTGTGTGGCAGAGAGTGTGGTATACGGTGTGAACTGATTCTCTTAATTTTATATTCATTTTACATAGGCTTATTTAATATTTCTTTCAGGTATAACTTGTCTAATTTTATTTTCTATAGGATTATTCAAATATAGTACATTCTTGTATGTGCAGTTCTTTTCCTTTGATTCAATTGCTGACTTTTTTCATGGTGGATTGTTTTCTCAGGTTGTAAAAAATATTAAATTTATGCTTAGCTAAGCTTCTTTTCCCTATGAGACCTTTGTGATGCTTGCATTCTTGAATTGTTTCTCAAGAATAGTTTACTTTTTTGTTTTCCAGGTACCCCAGGGTATCCATTTTATATGAATAACTTTGATTGGGAGTTACTGCATTATGCAAATAATAGTAATTAGGACAGCAAACTTGAGCAAGATTCAAGATTGAGATTTCTATTTCTCACAAGCAATTTCTTTTCTCTCATTCATAATCTGAGATGGAGACAAATTTGTTTCCTATCTTATGGGTCTTGTAGTAGTATCTCAGTCTTTTTTGCCTCCACCTTGAATGGGCCAAAGGGCTTGTCTCTAGTCCTTTTTGTGGATTAAACTCTAGCTAATATGGGCTCTTTCTGATCCTTTTCCCTCTCATTCATCCCATGTCCAGCCCATTCCATGCTAAATGGCTGCTGAAATATTGGCTATCTATCTATCTATCTATCTATCTATCTATCTATCTATCTATCTATCTATCTATCATCTATCTATCTATCACCTATCTACCTTTTTGTATCTTCTGACACATATGGGTTTTTCTTTCTTTCTTGTGAGCACAGATATTTCAGCATTTATTTAAAACTTTGTCTTCTTATTTGCTATCTAGTCTTTTCAACTATTTATACTAGGAAGACTTCCATGTTAGCTCATTCCACCAATATGCCAGAACTGTTCTATTCTATATTCACTGCCTCAGCATGATCCTCTCCTCACTGCCATTTGTACCATATGGTTGCTGCCCTCCTCAATTCTTTTTTTTTTATGATTTTATTTATTTATTCATTTATCCCCCCCTTGCTGCTTGTGCTTGCTGGGTCAGCTAACCACGCCGTGCGGGCGGGCTTGCCTTCACCAGGAGGCCCCGGGAACCGAACCCGGGGCCTCCCATATGGTAAACAGGAGCCCTACTGATTGAGCCACAGCCACTTCCCCCTCCTCAATTCTTGAAGCTGTTTAGTTAAGGCCATCTATGACTAAATTGTTGCTATTTCAATGGATTCTTTTCTGTTCTCTATATTCCTATAACATTCCTGGCCTACAGAGAATACTTAGCAAATGCATGTGAAATGAATTAGTCATATTTGACATTATAGCATCATTTGACACTTTCAGCCCTCACAAAACTTTATATTTGTTTGACTTAAACATAATTCCCTGGTTTTCTTTTTAATCCTCTGCAATTTCTTCCTCACTCTCCTTCCAGATCTCTTCTTTCTAAATTTATCCATTAAGTGTGTTGGTCAAATAATCATTCCCTCTTCCTGGCTAAAGTAATATATCCCCTTTCCCTAGGCTATCATGATATGCTGAGGGTTTTCAAAGACCATATTGCCAGCACAGATTTCGTTCCTGATATCCAAACTTACATAAAAAGTTGTCTATTAAGTGGATGTCTAATAGGTAACTTAAACTTATGTGACCCAAAGTGAATGCAAGAAGTGATATCATCAGGCTGATGGTGTAAGATGTGCTGGTGAGAAATTAAAAAGAAAAAGAGCAGAATCAAAACCCTGGAAGATGATCAAGACTAGAGAACAACCTAACAAATGCTGAATAAGGGGGAAAAACACCTAAAAATGGTAGGAGAGAGAAGGGACAAATCCTATCCACATTCAGATCCACTTGGCAGTTTGTGTCACTCACAGCAGTGACTCTGTGGTCCAGGTACAATTAAGTGTGGGTCCCTGAGGCCCAAGTGACCCACAGTAGCACTTTGGCAGCACTTGCATTTCTATTCTGGGATACTAAGGTCTGATTACTGGTAGACTTAAATGAAAATATTGGCTGCCTTTGTATATCAATCATAACTGAATCTGTGGAAGACTGACTTACAGGATGGGTCTGAGTGCCCTAACCTGGAAGTTTCCAGGAGAAAAAGCCGTGTTGTAGGAGAAAATCTGCAGCATGGACCGAGGGCTGAATGCTGATGTGAAAAGGCAGACAAAAGTATGGGAACAGAGCTGAGCTGCAGATGTCAGAAAAACTGTGTGGCCCAAGAGCAGGATCTGGGGAGACAAATTCCTTTCTTGTAAGGGAAGCAGTCACACATACTGGGGAATTCTTGAATGCTACTGCACATGCCCAGGGCAAGATTCCAGTTCAGAGAGATCTGAGATAAACCAAACTGTTAATCATGGGTTATTCTAAAGTTTCAGTATAAACTGGGCTGAGTGTTGTAGATGAACACACAGCCATCTATACTAATACCTTAGATAAGAAGAAGAATCTGACATTTAAAGTTAGCAAATCAAAATAATTAAGTGCCCAGAAATCACCAAAAGATCATAAGACTTAGAAAGAATCAGAAAGAGATGGACTATCCAAAGGAACAAAATAAAGCAACAGAGAAGCTCCGACATTGGAACAACTAATCCAAGATAAGACCACTCTCCTATATAAGTTCAGTAAGCTAAAGGAAAACATAACGTGGCAGTTTAAGATTATTTATGAGCCCCAAAAAAGATAAGGATTATGTTTGCAAACTGGTCGGTTCCTCTGGGCAGGCTCCCCTTTGATTGTATTAGATTCAACTCAGATGTCTTTGATTAAATTATGTTAAGATTGGGGCTTTGTTTTGACCACATCAGTAGGGTGTAACTCAGTTTAAGTCCCCATCCCCTTGGTGGGCTATATAAATGGACTCTCACTCAAGAAGACACAGAAGAAGAAAGCACAAGAACAAAGAGAACTCTATAGACATGGTAGAAGAGAGAAATTTGATCCTTCAGCCCCGGGAAGAGAGATGAGACATTTGCCTAATAGTTTTGCAGCTGAAAAGAACAGAGCAGCTGAGCTGAGGAAGCCAGGAAATAACCAAACCACATGCCAGCTTACAGCTGAGATCTGAAGAAGCTAGGCCCACAGAGCCTTAAGAGGGAGAAGGAAGGAAAGACCAGGTCTGTCATCTTACTTCAACACATGGCAACTGATTGGGTGAGAAACCTTGGGTTTGGACTCTTTATGGCCTTTTAACTGTAAGCTTTTACCAGAAATAAATACCCTTTATAAAAATCAACAGATTTCTGGTACTTTGCATTAGCACCCCTTTCACTAATACAGATGGACGTATAATTCAAGAAAAAGAAAAGATGATGCATGAACAAAAGGAGGAATTAGAAATTTTATAAAGGAATCAAGCCAATATTTGGAGGATGAAAGACACAATAATAAATTAAAAATTCACCAGAGACATGTAATAGCAGATTTGAATAAGCAGATGAATCAGTGAACTAGAAGAAAGGACAATTGAAATCATTCAGCCTGAAGAGCAAATAGAGAAAAGAAAAAAAGTGAGCAGAGTTTAAGGGACCTGTAGGACATGAAGTGTACCAACATACACATTATGGGAGTCTCAGAAAGAGAAGAGAAAGAGAAAAGTGCAGAAAGATTACTTGAAGAATTAATGGCTGAAAACTTCCCCAAATTGATGAAAGACATGAATATATACAGTCAAGAATTCCAAAGAACTCCAAACAGGATAAACCCAAATAGATCTACTCTAAGCCATACCATAATCAAAATGATGAATGTCAAAGATAAAGCGAGAATTCTTAAAGCAGCAAGAGAGAAACAACTCATCATGTACAAGGGATCCCCAATAAAATTAATTGTCAAATGAGCTACATCTGCTCCCCTTAATGATCAATTTATCATCAAAAACCATGAAGGCAAGAAGGCAATGGGATTACATATTTAAAGTACAAAAAAGAATAATTACCAGCCAAGAATTCTATATTTGGCAAAACTGCCCTTCAAAAATGAGAATGAGTTTAATCCATAACCAGAAAAACAAAAGCTAATGTAAACCATGAACTATAGTTAATAGTACAATTATAATAATATTGTCACCAATTTTAACAAAGGTACCACACTAATGCAAAATGTTAATAACAGGAAAGACAGTTTGTGTGAGGGAGGGTATATAGGAACTCTGTACTTTCTGCATGAATTTTCTATAAACCTACAAATGTTCTAATAAATGAATATGAAAAAAAAAAAAGCTGGGAGAGTTTGTCACCATGAGACCTGCCCTACAAAAATGCTAAAGAGAGTTCTTCAGGGTGAAAAGAAAGAACAGTAGATAGTAGCTTAGAGCCATATGAAGAAATAAAGATATCTGGTAAAGGTAATACATTGATACATACAAATGCCAGCATTACTCTATTCTTGGTATTTATCTCTACATGTTTATTTCTTACAAGATATAGATTACAATTGAATAAGAAATAATCATAATTCTATGTTATGGACATGCAAACTGTAACAAAGTAATGTGTGACAAAAACAGCATAAAGAAGTAAGATAGGGGGATATAGGAGCAGAGACTGTGTATTCCATTGAAGTTATGTTGCTATCAATCCACACTAATTTTTATAGTTTGGAGATATTAAATACAAACCCCATGGTAACCACAAAGAAAGTATTTAAAATATTGACCAAAACATAAATGAGAAAAGGATAAGTCTGTTTCACTACAAAAGACTGAATATACAAATAATTGTTGCAATGGAGGAAATTAGAGGCAAAAAGTATAAGACATGCAAGAAACAAAGGACAAAATGGCTGAAGTAAGTCTTGCCTTATCAATAATTACTCAATGTAAATACTTTAACCCCCTCAATCAAAAGACCCAGTTTGGCAGAATAGAATAAAAAGCATGATCCAACTATATTTTGTTTACAAGAATCTAACTGTGATGTTGATGTTTAGGTTCATGTGTGTAGCAGTTTGAAATTATTTATGAATTCCAAAACAAGATATTTGATTATGTTTGTAAACTGATCTGTTCCTCTGGGCATGAGTCCCTTTGCTTGTATTAGATTCAGCTGAAATGTCTTTGATTGAATTACGTTAACATTAGGGCTTCATTCTTCATTAGAGGTTGAGTCCTAACCCCCTTGGTGGGCTGATAAAACAGACTCTTAACACAGAAGTAGAAACATAAAGCAGATACACAGAGGAAGAGAGAAGGCTCGATAGACACAGAAGAGGCTCTCTTAAGCCTCTGTGGTCCCAGCTGTAGACTATTAGGCTCATCTCTCTTCCCAGGACTGTCTATGGAGCCATTTGCCTGATAGTCTATGTCTGACACTGTGAAGAGAACAGAGAAGCTGAGCTCGGAGTGAAAAGACCCCCATGGAGAGAGATGAGCTTTATGCCAGCCTACAGCTGAGATCGGAAGAAGCTGGGACCATGGAGCCTTAAGAGGGAAGAGGAAGGCTGAATGCTCGCAGACGTCAACCACCATCTTGCATGAACACATGGCAATGGACTTTGGGTGAGAAAGTACCTCTTATGGTACCTTGAGTTGGACTCTTTAGGGCCTTGTAATTGTAAGTTTCTACCACAAATAAATACTGTTTATAAAGACCAACAGATTTCTGGTACTTTGTATCAGCACCCCTTTAGCTGACTAATGTGTCAAGTTAGTCACGTAATGGTGCCCTTGCTTGTTTGATCAAGCAAGCACTGGCCTAATTGTTAATGTAAGGACATTTTATGGACTTAAATCATCAGTGAGTTGATTGCATCTGTGGCTGATTAAATCTATAATCAACTGAGGAGATTGCCTTCAGCAATGATAGACCATCCAGTCAGTTGAAAGCCTTAAAAGGAGAAGTGGTGATTTCAGCATTCAGAATTTCTATCTCTACTTCAGCCAGCAAGCTTTTCCTGGGAAACTCCATGCAAATAGTAACCAAATGAGAACTGAGGTGGCTATATTAATATTGAAAAAAAATAGACTATCTTTAAGTCAAAAACTGTTACAAGAACCAAAGAAGGACAGTACATATTAATAAAAGGGTCAGTCCACCAAGAAGATATAACAATTCTAAACATATATACACATAATCACAGTGCCCCAAATTACATGAAGCAAACATTGATGGAACTTAAGGAAGAAATAGGCAGTTCTACAATAGTGGTAGAAGACTTCAAATATCACACTGTCATTAATAGATAGAATATCTAGAAAGAAGAGCAATAAGGAGACAGAGGACTTGAACAATATTATAAATGAACTAGACCTAAGATATATTTACAGAACTCTCCACTCAATAATAGCAGAATGCACATTTTTCTCAAGTGCACATGGATCATCCTCCAGGGTATATCACATGTTAGGTCCCAAAACAAGTCTCAATAAATTTTAAAAGATTGAAATTATTTGTAGCATCTTCTCTGACCACAATGGAATGAAGCTAAAAACCAGTAACATCGGGGATGGATGGGGATGGTTAAAATGGATAAAGTAAATAAAGTAATAAATCTTAAAAAAAAAAAACAAAAAAAAACAGTAACAAAAGGAAAACTGGAAAATTCACAAATATATGGAAATTAAACAATATACTCTTAAGCAATCAATGTGTCAAAGTAGAAATCCCAAAGGAAATTACAAAATATCTTGAGACAAATGAAAACACAACCTACCAAAACTTATGGGTTACATTGAATGTGGTGTTCAGAATGACATTTACAGCTAGGAATTCCTATATATAAAAAAGAACAAAGATCTCAAATCAATAACCTAACTTCACATCTGGAGGAACAAGAAAAAGCAAACTAAACCAAAGCTAAAGTTAGTAGAAGGAAAGAAATAATAAAGATTAAAGCAGAAATAAATTAAATAACATATAGGAAAACAATTGAGGGAATAAATGAAACCAAAAGTTGATTCTTTGAAAAGATCAGTAAAATAGACCAACCTTTAGCTAAATTGAATGAATGCACAATTCCCTTTCCCAAATTTACTTCTCTTCCAATATTTTCAATTTTGTTTCCCTGAGGTAGGAATTTTGGATTCACCTTTCATTAATCATTTTCCCTCACACTACCCACCAATAAAGGCTGATCTCCAAACCCTATGAATTCTCTAAACATTACTCGATCTGTCTTTTCCTTTTTATCCCTATGAACTGCTTAATTCAGAAACTTATTATTTCTTATCTATATTATGGCATCTCCAACCTCAGTATTTAATTCTGTCCCTTTACTCTCTACTCTCAAACCATCTTCTACTCTTCTTCCAGTATAATCTTCTTAAAAATTAAATCTAGTTATGTCGTTATTTTAATTTAAAGTCCTTCAGTATCTTCCCGTTGCTCTCAGGATGAAATCTATACTCCTTAGTACTGTGTTCAATGTCCCTGTTTACTTTTTTAGTCTATCTCAACACTTTTCCCTTGTACTCTATGACCCAGCCCATATCAAACTACTTATAATTCTATGACTGAGTAATTACACATATTTAACATTTCCTGATTCACTAGTCAGAATTAGGTGCCATCATTAGGCAGAACTTATTATACTGTTTCACAATCTCCCATAATATGTGAAGTTTATCATCTATGTATCCTCAGCACTTAATACCATATTTAGCATACACTAAGACCTCAATAAATGTTAAATTAATATGAAGCTTATATTTTAATATCTCATTTTCTTTGGCTCCTTATCTTGTAATTGATAGTATACATATACACTATACTTTTAAATATAAATATATATATGTAGAACTTACTATAGTCCAGACACTATGCTAAGTGCTTGGGTGTGTGTATATAAACTCAATCCTTATGATAAGCCTTGTATCCACATATTTTCCAGAAATTGAGGCACAGAGAGGTGATGTGACTTGTCTAGGATCATATACACAATAAGCGGTGGAGCTGGGAGCCAAACTTAGGTTGTCTATGTCGAGTCCCTAACAAGAAAAAATAAGAGAAAAAGAAAGGTGTATTTTGTGGATGATTCAAAATACATTACTGAGCCCTAAATTATTGATAGTTGAATGTGTACTCTTGCAATTTAGACTTCATATGACATATATAAAGCATACAACTTTAGCATAAAATTAATCACGGTTTTGCTGGCTTACATTATTGTTATTTAGTTCTTGATTTTTTCTTTCTCGGCTTAAGTTTTATTCTATGGCTGCCTCTGACTTTTTCTGTGTTCTTCATCACAGTCACCATTTTATATATGAATCAGGTCAAGTATCATAGATTATATCTTTGAAAAAAAAATCTTGGCTTTTATGATTCCCAAACTGAAGCTTAATTCAATTATAATATTTTCTTAGCTTTCTTATTACCAAACTCAGAATAGATTTGTATTTTTCTATTTGTTTGTTTATTTTGAACTTAAAGTTGAAAATTAAGTAATATAATAGCAACATTTATAGGTAATATAGGTATTATTCTAAATTAATTTAAGTTTTTAGAAACATGTCACCTTTTAATAGCAGTATTTTCCCCATGCCAAATACAAAGCAGAATTTTACATGTAATAAACTAAGGATTGTAATCCTTTCTGGGAAATGGTTATTAAATACATATCAACTTTTTGATCAATGGGATGACATCTCTACTAAGTTTCTACAATAACCTGTACAATGTCTGAATTTGGGGATTCAATTGCCATCTCCCTCTATATTAGTTTGCCAAGGGCTGCCAATGCAAAATACCAGAAGTGGGTTGGATATATAATGGGAAATTTATTAGGGGTAAAAACATACAGTTCTGAAGCTGTTAAATGTCCAAATCAAGGCACCATCAGAGATGCTTTCTCACCAATGTTGTCTGCTGGCAGATCCTGTAGTGCCATAGTAAGGCAAGATGGCAGTTCTGACAGTCTTGCTCTACCTTCTCCTAGAGCTCAGCTGTGAGTGATCAGGCATATTATTTGTCTCTTTCTGGGCCTTCTCTCTCAGTCTCAACTGCTCTGCTTTCTCCCTGAGTTCAACTGTGGGCAATTAGGCATATAGCAGGGCTCATCTACTCAGCTTTGAGCTGTTCCACGGGCCCAGCCCCTTGGGGGGTCTCTTTCCTTACCTCTGTGCTCTGCTGATTCCAGACTCCAGGACCTCTATCAGTCTCTTGGGGCTTCTCTCTCTTCCTGGAGGCCTCTCTCTCACATGGCAGGGTCAAAATGGCAGCTGTCTTTCTCTGTGTCTCCCTGTGTGTTCTCAGTTTATATAAGACCCAGCAAGAGGACAGAGTCATGCTTCACTGAAAGAGTACAATCAAATATATTTATTCAAGTGATCTAATCAAGGCTCTTTAACTGAATCTAATCAAAAGGTCGCATCTTCACTGCTTTTACAGGCAAAGGAAAGGATCAGCTTAAGAATATAATTTTCTGGGGTCCACAAAAGACAAACCAGGATACCCTCCTCACTCGCTTCTCCAACCTAAGATGCCCAAAAGCTGAAAGCAACTGTCGAGTAAAAACTTGTATCAACAATGAGAAATATACGCTCTACACTGAAATCATGAACCTGCTGCAGAGTGAAAAAAGGCCACTGACTTCTTTCTTTTCATAAAGCATTTCTGTGGCCTCCATATCTGTTGTAAACATTTGACTTCATTATATCACCAGGACACAAATTTATAGGCCTTACATATTGACAGAGTAATAAATTACAATAAAAATTCACTCTTATTTGAAATATCATTAATATTTTTCCTTAAAAAACATTTAAATATATCAAAAGAAACCGAAGACACTTACAAATATGAAGAATGGGCTGAATCTACAATGTATTTTAAATCCAAACAAGTTGTTCAATTAGATGAACATAATCAAACTCCAAAAAACTGAATATTTTGTAGATATCACAATCCACATATCTCTTTATTGAAGTCCTATGACATGAGGAAGCCAATTTGTTGATCTGTATTTCATTTCAAAGAGGTGTGTTTTTAAATAGCATTGAACTGTGTCATAGCACCTTCTAGTAAGCAAGTGCTATATATTACATTGCTTACCAGTCTTGGGCTCATTCAGATGATGTAGGAAAAAAGATTTATTTTTTTATGCTTTTAGTGATTCTGTTAGGTGTGTTGTTCATAGAATTAGCACTTTCTTTTTGTTTTTACAAACTTACCTTTTCCTTTCCCTACTGATTGTTGCTTTGACATAAGAAGAGGTTAATGGAACACTCAGCTCTTCCATTGTTCTTTGACAATCATTGTATATTCAGTCTTTTTCCCATCAATTTGGGAAGGCTTTACATGCTCTTGAATAACAAATTCCTGTGACTAAACCTATATACTCTTCAAAACAGCAAGTACATTGCTTGAATCACAAATATATATATAAAATAACAGTTATATAAGTAAATGCACATATATACATATATATTTATATATCATTTTACAAATATTGGTATGTATTGTGAAAAATTTTATTTGTACCCGAAATAAAAAATAAAATAAAATAAAATATAAAAAAAAAATCAGAAGAGAAAAAAAAAAAAAACAGCAAGTACATTTTCCATTACTCCTGAGACCTGCTGAACTTCTGACTCTGGGGGACCTTATTGGCAAGGGCAACTTTTATCTTCTCTCTGCATACAATGTCCAAAGCTTTGACCCTTGGCAAGAGCAGCTGCATATATGTCCTTATTTGGAGAAAACAAATTGGCTTCTGCCACCTAAGTAAATGTCCTAATTATTTATAGCTACTGTCTGGGTGATTTGATATTTTTAGTAAAAATAAAACTAAAAAAAATGTTCTTTGTAGTTGAAACTATTTGAGGTGTTATCCTATAATGCCCTTTACCTTTTCGTGGGAATAAATTGCTTTGTTTTCTAATGTCAAACTTTTCTAGATCCATGAATAACTTTCACAGAATTCTAAATATCTCCTGTTTTTCAAATACGTGTGTAATTCCTCAGCTCGTATCCAAAATATGAAGGAAAAATGTCATTGTATCAGTTCTCACAATAAATAAAACATATACATAATTGTTGGGAGGAAAGAGGTAATTAATTTTAAAAAATACCATGAAGTCTTGAAGGAATCATGTTTTTCAAATATAGTAACCAAATATTATTTATTGTTTTGTTGTTTTGATTTCTTTGTTTTCAGGACTTTGAAGTTCAGAGTCAGCCTAAAAAGTAGAATAAGTCTTTGAAAACTGTTTCAAAAATTACCCCAGGGAAGGCGTTGAGTCACAGGGAACACACCTTTTCACCTTTTCATGAATTAGGATAAGTCAGTTTGACTGATTCACTGCCTGACCACTGGGCAAAGTATAACTCATGTAGGAAAATGTCAGTTAAAATGTTAGTGCACTTTAAGGTCATCTGTTGAATTTCCAGTGTGTGTCTGTATCACCTTCGAAAATAACCAACCTTAAAATAGAGTCATAAAACAATAAACATTTAGTCTTAATTATCTCCCTTTAGAAATGTATAAACTGGATCAAATTCAAATCCACATCAGAGCCAGTATGATAAATATTAATGCATGAAAGAAAGCAATGGAACTTTTTGCTATATCTGGCCATGATATGGAAATCAATTTAGCAAACATAGGACTCCTTCTTTAATCTCCTTTGAAAAAAACAACCAAACAAATACAATTTTTTTAAAACAAGGAAAATGACAAGGATTTTACAGACAGTGGCACAAAAAGAGAGGTTGACACTAAAAGATATAAAATTAATGTCAATTTCTTAGGTAATCAGGGTTTTTTTCATAAAAACTATTCAGATATTTTATTAATATAGGAGATGAATCATGTTTTGACAACAAAAGAGAGTTTCTTAAACATTTGCCATATTTTCAAGAAATTTCCATTTCAGCAATATGCTATTAGTCTATATTTAACCAGTCTAATGACAGCCTTAAATACTTCTCAAAAAAAAATCCAAATTTAACTCTATAATTTACTATTTTATAAATGAACTATAAGAATATGAAGCAGGGCCTCTCTCTCAGTCAAACTCATGAAATAAACACACTACCTTCCCCCCAGCATGGGACATGACTCCTAGGGATAAGCCTCCCTGGCACTGAGGGATTAATACCAGTACCAACCAGCGATGCATTTGGAAAAAGACCTTGATCAAAAGGGGAAAACATTAAATACAAAATATTTTTTTATGACTAAGAGATTTCAAAATGAGTCAGTAGGTCATTCCATAGGTTATAATCATGCATGTCTCTGGCAGATGTCACTAACTGCTACAGTAAACAAGCCTCTAATAAGGATATTCCAAAGAGCTCTACAGATATCCAGATACTATTGGCAAGGCACACAACACTTTGAAATCAGCACCCCATTGGTGCTTGGAATATATGACAACCTATTTCCCCAATGTAACAGAATTAGACTCATTTATAATTTCCCTACACATGATTCTTCTACCCCTTTTATGTGAACCTATAATTAGCATTATACCCTTTAAATAGATGTCCCAGAGACTTAAATCTTCAGTCTGTTCATGTGCTGGTTGAGCTTTGAATCTCAGCAGAGTTGTTGCCAACATCTACTCTCCACTTCATCAGACTTACCCAGGACAAAGAACATTATGATGATTATGGATAACCCCCATCCCCAAAAACAAAGAGTATCTACCACTGCAAGCAAAAGAGTTCCTTCCATCTGCCCTATAAGATCTAAGCCCCCTCTCCATCTGAAGCAGAGGGTGCATCACCATGCCCAAATCCTCAAGTTTGAGGAATGAAGAAACATAAGAACAAATGTAACTGTGGACAAAATTAAACTTATTATTATTGTGGTAATGGAAGAACATGTAACAATGATATAAAGATAATGGTTACCAGAGGTTCTGAGGGGAAAGAGAGGGAATAATAGTTGGAACATAGGGCATTTTTAGGGTATTGGAATTAAATGTAAACCACAATGAAAACTATAGACATTGGTTAATAGCAAGGATTCAATATTTATTCATCAATTGTAACAAACGTACCACACTATTGTAAGATGTAATTACTAGGGGAAGATGTGGAGGGGGGATGGGTGAAATATATGGGAATTCCTTATAATTTACATGTAACTTTTCTGTAACCTAAAACTTTAAAAAAAATAAAGTTTATTATATGAAAAAAAGACTATGAAGCACAAATGAATATAGATGACTATTAGTACCCAAATGGAGTAACAACTTAACATGGTAAAGGAAAACAGTAGCAATTATTATGGCTAACATTGTGGAAAATTGGGTATGCGGCTCTATGAAACACTTTCTACTGCAGCAAATTTAAGGAGTAATTTTCACAATTTATCAAGCATTTGCTGAACAGCTGTGCACAAGATGCTGTATAGGCAGTGTTAAATGCCATTAAAATGTAGTAGTTCAAAATATTTGGGCCTTTACAAAATGCTCAACTTAAAAAATATACATTAAAATAACAATTTAAATGAATTATAAAAGTTGACTATTATGCAAAGCCCTAAAGGTAGGAAACATGCTCATGTAAAGACAATGAATGCCTGCTATCCATTGACTATCTCCACCACTCAAATGCAAGCTCCATGAGGACAGAGGCTTCATGATGTTCACAACTATATCCCCAGGATCTAGACAAGTGTCTGGCACATAGTAGGCACACAATCAATACATGTTGAATATTAGCATATTTCTGGAATTGACAACCAAATTAAATGAAAAATAACTCAACTCTGAAGCAGGTCACTGTGACTAAAATCTTTGAAAGACACTGAAATGACATGGAATGAAAAGCATCATGGTTTACAAGAACTTCACAAAGAGCTAATTCCAATTCCAAATTATAAGAGAATCATGCTCTATACATAAGCCACTAAAAAGATATCCCAATGATACACATGAAAGACCATGGCAATAAGACTAATGAACAATATATATAAATTTTTAAAATACAAACAATTTAGAGAGTCAATCATCATTTACTTAATTTTTTAATGACCATAAACATGACTGGAAAGATAACTAAAGATGGGCAAGATGGCGTTGGTGTAGGAGGGCGCACACTGCAAGCTCCCAGAGCAAGGCGGATTGGGGACGGGGTCCTGCCCGGGGGTCTGTGCTGTGCAAGCGTGGAGTGAGAGGCTTGGGACATCTATCTGCGTGGATCAGCGGCGTGGACCAAACGGTGGAGATTCGTGAGTTTTGAGGCTGCCGGTGGAGGTTGGCACAGGCGGCTGAGCCCCGCGGTTACGGAAAAAAAAAATAAAACGGCCATTTGGAGCTGCGGGCGGGGTGAAAAAGTTTTATTTTCTGGGGAGGTGGCTGCCTGGCGCCCCTTGGACCTTGTGTGAACAGAGCAAATGAGCTAGTCACCACCCGGTGAAACAGAGGGGGGATTTTGGTCGGGGAACACAACTGATTTCCCTAGCCACCCAGGGATAAGACCCGGGCTGCTGCGGAGCCAGAAGGAAGGGACACTTCCCAAAGAAGGGAGGGTTCGGTTGGAAGACAGGGAAGGGTATTTTATATTTTTAGACATCGATCTGGCTGTCTGCACCGCCCCATAGCTTTGGGGAGCAGATAAGCCGACCTGAAGCAGCACCAGGCTGAGAGCATACGCGAATCTGCACTCAAACTGATTTACTGAGCAGCCCGGTGACTCTGGAGCTCGGCGCCAGAAGGGGCGGAATCCGCCATCTTTAGCACTCCTCACTGACTAACATCAGAGTTTCAGCTAACCTGGGGAGTCCGGAAAGTGGGACGTGCTTGATTAATTTCCACGGGCCCAGCTAGGGTCCCTTCCGTAAGGGGGTTGGTCTAGAAGAGGAATTATTTTGGGTCCTGCATTTGGCTAAAAAAAAAAAAAAAGTGAGGTCACCTCAACAAATGAAAAATAAATTCTTTTTAATTTAGTTTAATAGCTAAAAGCTGCTTCAGGACCTGCATATAGAACCCTGTGGGGAAATTCATTGATAAACACAAGTAGGCAGGAAGGATCCACGTGGACCCTAGGGGAATCATTGACCCCCCTTAGCTCTGTTTGCCTGCTTGCCTGTGTGGATCTTTGGTTTCTCTCTGTTACTTTCTGGTCTATTGCTA
>JAKSZT010053808.1:4201963-4249613 GCA_026826555.1 Tolypeutes matacus
TAGCAATAGACCAGAAAGTAACAGAGAGAAACCAAAGATCCACACAGTTCTTGTACTCTCATCAACTCAGAGTATCATCCATTTTTCAAATCCTTTTGAAAAATGCTCGTTTGATAAAGGGAAAAGGAAGCTCATTGTTAATTTAATTTGCATGTCTTCTATTAATAGTGAAGTTTTATAGTTTTTCATGATTTGGGCCTCTCCTACTTGGTGTGTACATGTCATAAACTAATATCTCTTCCTCATTTTCTATTGGAAGGTCTGTTTCTTACTGATTTGTAAAATCATATTATGAACATTAACTTTGCTATATGCAGCAAACATTTTTCCTAGTTTCTATTGTTTTTCTTATAGCATGTTTTGACAGAAAGAAGCTTTTCATTCACATGTAATCAAATCTATTTATGTTTTCTTCTTTTGCTTTCTTCCCTTTGGAGGGAACTTCTCCAGCCTATGTCATCTTCTAATGGGCTGGATTTGAAGGAGGCAAAGAACATGGATTGACCCAGGGGAGAAGGGAAGGGATTTGAGTGTTCAAGGTGATTGCAGTGATGGGGCTAATGTAAGCAGCAGCAGGGACTGGCAAGCAGGGACTGGCTTGCATCAGCCTAGGGCAGGCAAACAGGGAGTGAAAACTAATTGGCTTAGGGGACTCGCAGGCTGATCTGTAGAGCCCGGTGCTCATTTAAGACAGGAAATAGACACTCATGCCAGCTTACCCCATGAGGAAATCCCAGGTGGGAAAAGGACACCATATAAGAATAAGTTTGCTAGAAGCTGCACAAATGCAGGAAGCCAGGAAGAGCTGGGTCCTTATTGCTGCAATCCAGGCCACAGGTGATGACATACTAAATTAGTAGGGCTGGCCGTAGAAGTGGAAAGGAAGCGGCAGGTCCAAAAAATGTTTCTGTGAGGAAAACAAAACAAAAAATAAGCAACAGCAACAGGAACAAACACAGGACTGTGTGACTTAGTATTCTAGGAGGCATACGACAGGAGAGGTTGAACGGTCTCTGACGTTGGGAGGAGGAGGCAAGGTTTCTGTGTTTCAGTGACAGCAAGAGGGAGATTTGGAAAAATGAAATGGTTTCAGGAGCAATACAGAAGGGGAGACCTAAGCTTAGTATTTGGATC
Source organism: Tolypeutes matacus (assembly GCA_026826555.1). Classification (NCBI taxonomy): domain Eukaryota; kingdom Metazoa; phylum Chordata; class Mammalia; order Cingulata; family Chlamyphoridae; genus Tolypeutes; species Tolypeutes matacus. The sequence goes on from JAKSZT010053808.1 coordinate 4,203,098, forward strand.
TTTGGTTTCTGGGTTAATTGAATGTCTACAGAATCTATCCCACCCCTAAGGGAAGAGAGAGCAGCTCACTCCTTGAATGAAGGAAACTTGAGATCAAGGAGGGAACTGACTCTGAGCAAGGCCTGTTCTTGCAGGAAGAGAGAGAAGCTCATTGTCTCCTTCCAGATGCTGTGGGAGCTGACTAATTACTGAGAGCAGAGCCTAAAAGGTGCAATTTTGAGAAATGACAACTTCTGTGTTGGTGTTAATGCTTGGGGTGAGACCCTATAAGTAGGGTTCCCAGATAAAATACAAAACATGTTGCATGATAATACCAAAAATTATTTATGATGATGAGTGCACAATATTGTGATTATACTAAAAGCCATTGATTATTCACTTTGGATAGATTATAGGGTATGTGGATATATCTCAGTAAAACTGCATAATAAATAATTGTGCAAGAATAGCCAGAAATAAAGCTATGTACAGCAGGGGAAACAGAGAGATTGAAAGGTGAAATTTCTTGTTTGTCTGTTTTTTGTTTATTACTATTATTAAGGAAATAATGAAAATGCTCTAATAATGATTGAAGTGATGAATGCACAACTATGTGATTATACCAAATACCATTGATTGTATACTTTGAATGAATTGTTTGCTTTATTAATAAGTATCCATAAAATTGATTTGTCAAGAAAAAAAAAAAAGAGAAACTTAGTGTCCTTTAGTCACTCAATATATAAAGCAGTTAAACAATAATTATTTGTGTTTAAAATATTTTTGCATATATTTTAAGACTTACATATGTGTCATGTAGTATGTGTATCCTGGTAAGTGCATTTGGTTGATCCATGTAATATATACTTTGATAAACTTTTTTTAAAAAAATGAATCATAAGAATAAGAAATTCCATGGCCAACAAATACTTAAGAACTATAATCCTTCCACAAGTATAGTGACACACACTAATGTTTCTGACTGATGAGAACTTTCAATCTTGTATGAATAAATCTAGGTATTGATTCTAGTATGCCAAAGACTTAGTAGCTAGCTGAATAGCCAATCTCTATTCCTTTCTGTAGGCCTCAGGTTCCTTATATATATAATCATTCAATTTTGTTTAGATGATCATTAATATCACTAACAGTTCCAGTATTCCATGATCTTAGGATTCTAAGAAAATGAATTAAGAAGAAGGCCACCACAACTGCTTGTTTATGAGATACAAATAATTAAAAAGTAGCTTCTTATTAGGCAACAAAACTAGAAAAATATATACTAAATGGGGTAACATTTCTAAAGAAAAAAATTGAGTGTGAGTGTGTGTGTACAGAGATAAAGTGTGCATGGAGAAAGAGAGACAAGGAGACAGAGAAAGAATTCTTCTATATAATCCTTTGAATAATTATTTCTGGCATCTTCATTGTTGAAAGTAAATTTAGCTTTGAGGGAAAATGTCAAAGTGGCAGCACTAGACACTGAAGTTCTTTATCAAGCGCTGTCTAGTGAGGTAAAGCAGAGAGTGCATTTTTCTCATGCAAGTCACTGCACAATTATAGATCTCTAAATACTTAAACTACTTCTCAAAAATGATGGATTTATCATTGTTGAATACAGAGATTCTAACATGGTATCGATATACTAATAATATTATTGAATGTGGTCAAATTCACAATCTTATAAAAGGCATATTAACTGTGCTAATTTGGCTCATGTGCACTAGCATATAATCTCCAATTAAGCAACAATGGAATCAGCTCAATGGAATAATACAATTAGTAGAGTAGTCAGTATAGGAGTACATAATGCACTTGGATAATAGATTTACATCCCTCTTTACAGACTCTACACATGATGGGAAGGCATGATTGAAAGATCCCTTTCTGTTAGAGGGCTTCATATTTTGTGTTAAGAAAGGTGTTTAAAGCCAGCCAGCCAAAGACTGCCAGAAACACCTCAATTGCCACACAAACTTATTTTTATTAGCTTGCTGCAGTGAAGGAGAATACTTATGAGACTCATCAGGTATGTCAAAGGAGAAAGTTAACAAGTGTTACTTAGAGAATTTTGAAGACTGAAGCCAGTAATAGGATGATTTGGGCAGGAATTTGGACCAAATATGTAAACTAAGGAGTTGTTGGAACTGTCAGTGAACTTATCTTTTTAACACATCCACCTAGGCAGAGTGATTATTGTTACTTGTAGATCAGTTGTCTGTGGTATTTTCTAGAAAACATAGATCTGATGGAGCTGGTGTTAAAAACTGTGAGCTATAATATCTCTGATTATGGTTTGCTTTGGTACAGTTTGTTTTGTGAGTCATAGCACAGTTTTACAGGTTGTGGCTTATCTTTCGCTTCTCTGTCCCTTCTCACAGTCCAGCTACCAAAAGGGATATTTTTCATTTTAATGTCCTCCTTTCCTCTTACCCCGACACACACACATTTCTGGTCATTCCTCAACCTAAGCTGAAGGATAGACTATGATCAATCCAAATTTGTACCACTATTTGATGTAGCATGTTTTTTCAGTCATTGCTTTGAGCTCTACAGGCTTCTTATTCTTTGTGTTGGTTGATCAATTGTTGCATCATCAGACATGACAGAAGCAGCACAACAGCATTTAAAACTCTGGAGGTAGGAATTCACTCATTTGGCCACTGCAATACAGACAAACACTAAGACAAGGACTGTTGAATTCTGAAAGATACTTAAAAGCCATAGAGCCACACCCCCAAATCCAAACAATGAAAATATGTCCAGGACCTATTTGGATTTTCCTTTGATAACCAAGTGGCTTTTTGTTTTTTGATTTGAATATATATTGTTGAACTTTTCCAGTTCAAATTTCCAGAATTCTGTCTGAATAATATCTGTGATGTTAAACTGAGATGTCATATTTGAAAAGGATCGACTATTTAACTGATCTTAAAAGTGCTAACTGTTGTACTGAAAAGTAAACGAGATTATAGAATTCAGACATTCAAATCAATTCTGAAAATATCTTTTAAACATATCCTCCCAGACCTTTGTTAACACACTCCTTTTTTCTTTTATACAGCATGTTCCAAGTGTCATAATTTTCTGTGCTTCCATAGATCTTTCTATTGGTGCAGACATCAATCATCTTTCTCAATACAAATCTTTGCATTCACCCATGCCCTTTGCCTGGCCAAGTAACCGTAAGAGTGTGATAAAAGCCAGTAGGTACTTAATGAGAACCCTTGGTTCTAACACAGCCTTACAAAATGATTTAAACAAGTACTCTAATAATGCAGATTTTGATGCAAAAGATGTCCTATTTTACAAATACTGAATTTCATATAACATGTGGAGTGGAACAGTGAAGTCTACTTTATGTTCTGAAATTCATGTTATAGTACAAAATTTGCATCATATATCTTGTCTAAAATAACTTTTTGCCCATAGCATACTTGGGCTTAAGTGAAAATAAAAATAGTGATCTGCTTATACATTTAATAAGAATTAAAAAATAATAAAATATAATAAAATATTTTTTTAAAAAGCCTTACCTGTATATTTTGCAGTGTCTGATTTCTAATTCTTATTTAAATGTCAGTTTTAAAATTTTGTTTTGGTTGCTTTTGTAATTGATGTTGTTGTGATCCAGTGTCGTCAAATGCATATTTACTATCAGTCTAAACAATATAAGTGAAGCAGGCTAGATAGGGAATCAATAGGCAGATCTGCAACCTGGCAAGAAGTCCACGTGGACATCAATACCCCCAAGATGGCTGCTGGAAGACCATCATGAAGAATCCCATTCAGAATGAGATTTCCTCCAGAAGCCAGGAGAACCCCCAGATATTCTCCAGGGGCCTTATCATTGGGTCCTTCTGGGGGATTGATGGATGGGATAATCAATCAAAACAGCAAACAGCTGGGACACCTCTCATGTCATTTGCAAAAGGGCAGAATAATTAATGGTTTAAAAAGTAAGCTCAAAAAAAAAAAAAAAGTAATCACAAAAGTAAAAACCTCCTATTCTGGCTTTCTTCACCCCCGCCTGGATCACTAAGCAAGCAAACCTGGGGATTTATAATCTATAATGGGAAATCGTATTCTAGAAATCAGCCCTCTTTATCACTCTTCAGCCCCTCCCTCTCTACCTGGGACTTATGATCTGTTATTTTCTCCCATTTCTCTTCTCACCATCCTTTAAGAAATTACTGGCCTAACTAACCTGATGTGTTCTTTAAATTCATTTTGGCAGCATAGTCAAGAACTTAGACAAAATCTGGTAACATATGGACAATTTATAAATTGTAAAATATTTGTAGATGAAAAGTAGTAAGTGCAGACTCTGAAGTTATCTAGATCTGTTATACTAACTATGTGAATTTGGACAAGTTTTCTGTTTAACATCATTATGTCTCAGTTTCCTCTTCTGTAAAATGGGAAGAAAAACAGAACTTACCTTATAGAATTGTTATGGAGATTAAATAAGTAGACATTTCTAAAGTGCTTAGATCAGTGGCTGGTACAAAGTAAGCATAATAGAAATTCTTATTGAGTAAACTTTTAAAAAATAATATACCAAATATGTTTTGTTTTACCATATATTTTCACTACCAGGAGCATAAGGAAAAAGAATTGCAGAATAATTGTTCCCAAATATGATGGACATCAAAATTACCTGAGAAGGTTTGTAAATATTCTTAAATACCATGTTACCATCCCAATAGTAAGTATACACATGAATTATTATTGTGATAGAATTATTATCACAATAGTAAGCATACACAAGGGTGAGGTTAAATCTAGAGTAACCCTAAACAGGGGTAGGATCACTCTAGGCAGCTTCAGTAATATCAGGTACTAACTTTTTGCTATTTTATAATATACAGGCATCTATATAATTATTTAATAATTATAATTATTTCTTAATATTCTTAACCCTCAGTTACAGCTGTATGCATTCAAATTTACATTTCATTCCTATGGTTTCTGTATTCTGTTTCATGTTTTCAAAGTTCTTCCATATACCAAGATCATTTTTTAAAAGGATAACATACTTTACTCTAGCACTTTTATGATTTAATTTTTAAAGTTTCATTTTTTAATCTATCAATTTGCAATGTCACCTTTATTGCACACTAAATTCCCATATGTACTTGGGACTATTTCTGACTTCTCTTCCTGTTTCATTAATCTGTCTCTCTATTTTTGTGTGTCTCACTCTTTAATTACCATAGCTATATATTCTGTGGTAGCATCAGGTAATGCTAGGCTCATTCATCCTCCTTTCCAAATTTTCAGAGCTCTTGTTTATTTTTCCATAGGTATATCACTTCATCAAGATTTTAAAATTTCTTTTGGAATTCTATTGGGACTGCTTTTAATTTATAGATTCATTTTGAGAGTATTTACATCTTTAAAATGTTGAGTCTACTTAGCTAAGAATATGGCATTCCCATTTATTCAATTCTGTCAGTAGCAAAGTGAAAAATAACAAAGGCTAATTGAGATGCAGATTCAGGACTATTGCCTAGGCTCATTCACTAAGTAAATGAATGGTTTCAAAACACCAACCAGCCTGGCATTCTTTCAGATTTAGCAAAATTTTTAAATGATTATAGAGCATGGATGTGTTAAAGTTTTGAATGCTCAGAGTAAATTATAAAATCAGTTTTACATTTTTATTTGCATTTAGGAAAACTACTGATCATAATTGTATACGATAAAAAATTTCTTTCACAAATACCACCAATAAAAGCCCCTAAAATTAGCTTTATAGGTGTCTTTGCCAGTTGATCAGTAAATGTTAATGAGTTATAACAACAGCTAATGAATTATATTCACAGTAAGTAAATGAATTCTCTGTTGGCTGGCTTTCTCTTTGATCTCTTTGATCTTAATGCTGAAATTGACATTGTGGCTAATGTGACACATGGCTTCCATTCATGGCTATTGTCTTACAGGTGATGGCAGATGAAATGTTTGCCATAATCTATTTTACCTTTATTTCCCATTTATTAGGGCACACACTAGTACAATATGCCATTATTATCGGATTTTCTCTAGGTTCTTGGATATGTTACAAAATAAGAATTTTAAGTACATGCCAGTTTAGTTAGGCCAGTAATTTATTAAGAAAATGAGAGAAGAGAAATGGGAGAAAATAACAGTTTATGGGTCCCAGGTGTACTTGTGGGTTGGTCCAGGCAAAGAAAGGAAAAGGGCTCAAAAGGGGTAAAAAGGGCTGATTTACAAAGTACAAATCCCCATTACAGATTACAAATCCCCCAGTGTACTTGTGTGCTAATCCAGGCAGGGGTAGAAAGGGCAAAACAAGGTAAAAAGGAGTTGATTTAACTTCTGCACTTGCTTTTTAAAGCATTAATTACCTCTCCCTTTGTTAATGTTTGGAGGAGGAGTCCCAGCTGTTTGCAGTTTTGATTGGTTACCTCACCCATCAATTCCCCATGGGGCCCAATTGACAAGGCGCCTTGAGAACATCTGGGGCTTTTCCTCCATCCTGGATGAAATCCAATTCCAAATGGGGGTTCTCACAGCATTCTTCCAGCAGTCATCTTATGGGGTCTCCAGGAAAATGTGTTTCATGGCCATGTTTTTCTGCCAGGTCACAGAGTCATCTTTTTATTCCATAATCTCCCCTGCTTCACCATGGGAGTAATTCTATCACAAATATACTATTGTTATACTGAGAATCCATTTCCTATGCTTTTCAAACAACTTGATGTCTTTCAACTGGTTTCTAAGAAAATACACATGGTATTTGTTGGGTATTGAATCATGTCCCCCACAAAAAACATGCTCAAGTCCTAACCTGTGGGTGTGAACTCATTTGTAAATAAGACCTTTGAAGATGTTATTATTAGTTAAGGTGTAGAGTCATTTGTGAATAAGATCTTTGAAAATCCAATTTAGATGAAGCCAAATTGAATGAGGGTGGGCCTCAATCCATTTGAGGAGCTCTTATAAGCAAATGAAATTGGACAAATAAGTAGAAGCCAGAAATCAGCAGAAATGAGAGGAGCAGTCACAAGAATAGAGAGATGGCCATGCAACAGAGGCTTGCTCAAATGCTACGACCCTGGGAGAAAGCAAGCCCTGCCAATACCTTGATGTTGGACATCTAGCTTCCTGAAATGTGTGAGACAATAAATTCTTGTTGTTTAAGTTAATCCATTGTGTGGTATTTGCCATAGTATCCCTGGCAAACTAAGACAGTATTCTTCCAGAATATTCTCCATAATTCAGTAACATTTCGATTTTAAAAGTGCGAACAAGATCTCTTCACCCTCCTGAAAACCCTTCTTTGGAAGGAGGGAAGCCATGGGAGTATAGGAAGGGAAGGTCTTAATGTTCAGCATTTGTTGGTTTCCAGGGTATAACCACACCCACCATGGTCTGTTTCAAGCTACATATGGTTTAATAACTCACTTGCAAAATTCCTCCAGCTCACTAGTGTTTCTCTGCCTAGAATATTCCCCCCAGCCCCAATTGCTTGTAATGATCCTTCAGGTATCAGTTTTGATATTATTTAGATTCCTGCAGGAAGTCTTCTCTGATCATCCGTGTATGAGTGAAAGACCAAGCTTATTTATACTATAGCACCTTGCTCTTCTTCAAGGGACCTAAAACTTGTTGCAACTCTTTACTCAGTGGACTGGAAGCAATTGTGCTTCTCTGTTCTAAATAGGCCTCCCACTTAACCAGTGTTGCCATCTGGGCCACGCCACTTCATGACCAGACGATCTAATTCTGCACCCATCCCTTTATAGGGTAGGTGGTAAATATTTTTTACCAGGGCTTCCCAGGTTATGGTTTCAGTACTTTGTGTGGCAGCGCACACAGTTGCTTATTGCTTCTCTATGAGACTATAGCGCTTCTCTGCTTTTCTCCATAGCTGACTCCAAAATCCTTTTAGCTGTTGCAACCTCTCAGTGCATTGCCATAAGGCCCAACCATAGCCATCTTCTGTAATGTGCACATCTAATTCAAACGGACAGCTAGGGTTGGCCACTAACAAAGTTTGGGCTTGTTTAACAGCTCTTTTCACTTGCATGAAGGCCTGCTCTACCTCATCAGTCCAATCTCATCCATATCCTTTTTTTGTTAACTTGTATAGAGGCTTTAGGACCTGTACCAATTGAGGAATAAACACTCGCCAGTAGCTTAGGAGACCCAAAAAGTTCTGCAGCTGTTTCATTGCTGTGTGTGGGGGGGTGGGAAAGCTTGAATCTTATCAACTACTGCTTCAGGTATTATTTTTGTCTTATTTGACCATACAATACCCAAGAATTTGACAGACAACCCAGGCCCTTGCAACTTGTCCTGATTTATTGCCCATCATTGACTTTTGAGTTGGGAGACTAGAGTGGGAACAGAAGCTTCTAAATCTGCAAGAGAATCAGAGGTTAGCATTACATTATCAATGTAATGATACACCCGAACAGTATTGGCATGTTGCCACTTCTCTAGGTCTTTAACCACTAAACCATGACAAATGGTGGGGCTGAGAACATAGTCCATGGGAATACAGTACAAATCCACTGTCGGCTTTCCCACATGAAGGTGAACTGATCCTGCTCTTCTTCAGCAATGGTGATGGAGAAAAAGGCATTTGCCACGTCCAAAACAAAATGATAAGTTCCCAGTGTCAAAGTCAAAGTATACATTAGGTCAAGAACAGAAGGCACAGTTGCATGTAAAAGAGAAGCCACCTTGTTGAGCTCTCGATAGTCAACAGACATACGCAATGTCCCATCGGGCTTACGTACGGGCCACACCAGAGCATTAAACAGGCTCCGGGCCTCACAGAGGATATGTACTTTGACCAGTTCTTTAATAGTTGCTGATATTTCTTCATGCCTTCCTGGTAAGGGTACTGCTTTATGGTCAATGTCCTGCGGGGGTCAGGCAACACAACGGGGTTGGGTTTAGCATGCCCCTGCACCACGGGTTTCACTGTCTGTACTTGTAGATGGAATTCACCAATAATGGTTTGCAGGGTCTAGTTTCTTAACACATCTATACCCAGTATATGCTCTGGGACAGTAGAAATGCACACAGTGTACATTTGTGGGGGCAACTGTCCAACCCAACATCACCTTTGTCTGGACAGCCCACAAAGTGCCTTGCCTGGTATTACTTTAACTGTCCACATAGGCATAAGTGCCTGTGAATTTATCTGGTTGTCCATAAAGAAGGGTAGATTCTGCACTCGTGTCCACAAGGGCCAAAACATGCTGTACATTCTTTGGGGACCAGTGGATTGCCAGCTCCACATAGGGCCTCCGGTCTTTCTGAGGGTCCCCTCTCAGAAGCTGTGGCCTGCCTCCTATGCAAAAGTAAACACAGGCTCCATGGAGCACCCAGGGTCCTCTAGCAGGCTGTCATTAAGTTGTGCAGTTACCCTAACCCGTTTCGGTTTCCGGGCTTTTCCTGCTTGCCACTGAGCAGGCTCTAGCTGTCTCCAAAGGTCTAACGACCATATTCGGTTTTCCATCTATTTTAACTTGGTCTACCCCTGAAGCTACCGAATCATTCCACATTTGCATCCGTGTGACTTTCACAGGACCTCTCTTATAGTCCCAGCCTGCGGGCTTAGCTATTTTACGAAGCGAACTTATGTCTCCTCCTGTTGTCACCAAACAAACTTCAGCCCATTGGCTCTCTGCCTCGCTGAGACTAGCCATGATAGCTGTCAACTCATGTCTTGGGTGTTCCACATACGGGGTAAAAATAGCCATCAGGGATCCAAATGAGGGATCAGTAGCATGTTGCACAAGCAGGTCCCTCATTCGACTCATAAACTCCTTGGCATCAGGTCCCTGGTTATTAGGGTCAAAGACAGCACTGCGCATGCCCATTTCCTGAACCACCTGTATAAGGTCAGCGTACGTACTCCATTGACTCTCTGAGTCTAGCAACTCTCCTGCTTCATTCTAGACGGGACGAACAGCTGTTTGGAGCCACTCCAACGATGTGTGATCAGAGTTTCCCGCAACATGTTGCTGCACATTTAAGAGACATTGGCACAGCAGGGGATGGCCAGTAAGCAATGCTGTCTTCTCTATCTCAGTCCCAGAGCACACTATGCCATCCACGCCTGTGTCCCACAGACACAGCAGCCATGCAGCTATGGGCTTTTCTGGCTTCTGCCAAAATTGCTGTCCCAATTCAACCAGTTCTGACTGTGTATAAGGATGGTACACGGTGTGCTGCACCACATACAGCTGCCTAATGGGATGCGCCCCTTGCTCCATGTCCTGATCGTGTTTCACCTTTTGCATCATGACCAGACGAGCTTGTTGGATGCAGTTTATTTCTTCTTCCTCTTCCAAACTACTCCCAACTGACACATCTTGGCACTCCAACTGCACACGTGACTGCTGCAGTTGCTCACACAATTGGTGAATTTCCCTCTCCTGTTTCAACTTTTCTTGGGTGGTATCTCATAACAAAGACAGGAACACCCATCCCACCCACCCAGCAGCAGCTTGGGGCTTCATTTCCCCTATTGTCAACTCGGCCTGCTGCAGGACACCTAGCAGCACTGTGGGGTCATTGGTGGGTGTCACATCTGGACACACAAACCACCAAGTTAACCACTCAGGTACACCAGCCCACACACATGGCAGGGGCCACCCAGGTTTCATATTCCTTACCACCTCATCTGGGGGAGCAGTGGGAGAACACATCAAATCCTGCCGATTACACCGTTTGTGTACTGCATCCACCTGGGGAGCCCACGAGAGAGGTAGGTGGAAGAAAAACTTAGGCAGAGAGGGAGGTTTGCTCATACTGGCACAGCCAGAACATGCTCCAGACAAACAGGCAAGCAAGCATGGCCATTCTTTATTTACATGGTTATTTATACACTACAGTTATCACTCAAAGTTATATAGAAGGAACACAGAATGCAACACTCCAGAATCATTTCTGCTGTGCTCAGGGGATGTATACTGGGCCAAGGACCTTATGAATAGGATACAAACATGCTGAATGGGGGGAACACAAGAAACTGATCCAAGGTTAATAGCTAATCTAGAAGTTGGGCTGCTGCCCAGGTTTTAACCCTTACATGGCCACTGCCTGAGTTTTAACCCTCACACAGATTCTGAGAAAAGATCGTTTGGATCAGGGTTGTTTGTGGGTGATATTTTTGTTAATATGCTATTGTGAATGGAAAGTCAAGTCACTCAATTTTAGTTTTTAGATTTTCAGCTGTCCCTCTGTACCTTTAGAATAAGCAGTAAAATAATCATTGACCTGTGATCCTTTGTGTTAGATATGATATGTAGGCTCACATAGAATGCAGGTTCATACCCTAAACTGCAAGGTTTATCACTATGCCTTTAACATGTTTACTTAGTATTTATTGAGCACAGAATGTTCTGAATGAGAAACATGACATTTGTACTTTAGCTTTCCATCATACAGAAGATAAAGTCCTTTAGTCTTTGGGTCCACAGCCTTTGTAGAAATAATGTTGGGATGGATGTTGGTGAGGATCTGCCCCTGAAGAGTGCAACCCATACCCCTCATTGCTCTTTTGTTTCACTTTCAATTATTGTGCACCAGTCATTTCTCTGCTGTTTCATGTGTCAAAACCTAGAGCAGCTCCAGAAGCCTGGGGAGTCAGGTGGAGCATACGGAAGATAGCTGCCATTCCCAGAAAGGAGCTAGCCAGAATTAATATGGCTGCCAACACAGAGGAGACACCTATAGGAGAAGAGGGCACTGAACCCTCTTTCATTATGTTCAGGGAACATCAGAGAAAAAGGGAACCCTTGTAGATGAAGAGAAGGAATCCACATAGATTGCCTCTTTTTGTATATATTTTGTATGCCAGCTTTAAACAGCATAGCAAGCCTAGGGTGTGAATTGGTACAGCTTACTGTTATCCTGTGTGTGACCCACCACAGGAAGTTTAATTCTACTGTCTCTAAGTCAGCACAGATCGCAGCAACTAAACTAAAACTAATCTTCTGCCCATGTTTGCTGTCCCAGGAAATCTGATACCCATTTGTCAGAAAAAAATAACAAGGTTCAGAGCTCTCCCTTTCACTTTACATAAACTTATTGTGTAGGGTGCATTAATACTTAGGCCTTTTCACTCTGGAATCACTTCTACAATTATGTCTAGGTTCCATCTAAAAGTTGTATTCTGTGCCACATCCTCTACTGTGGTCAAATTTTCATGAACACAGTTAGAAGGGAAGCCATTTGAAGGAGATTAAGGGATACTATATTTTACTCTCTGCCCTTTCCTTTTCATATCTGTTTTGTTTATGCATTAATGATACAATCAAGTCCCAAATATCTACCTATTTGCAAACCGTTTGTTTCTTTGTGTCTCTGGAAAATGTGCTTCCATAAACTTGCTGCTAAATTAGCCAGATGGTAAGGTGAAAGGGAGAGGAGAAAAAGAGTAAATGAAGTAGCAAGGACAAGAAACAATGCGGAAGATAGAAGGAAGGGAAATAGGCATAAAGCAAGTAATTGCAGAGATAAATAGTAGGAGCATGAAAATAATAGTTGTTTACATAAATAACTACCTTTATTTTTTAAAGAAAAGTAAAGCTTTCATGTTTATTTAAGTAATTTTAGTAACATCAGTGAAGGGGGTAAAAAGGACAATAACATTTAAATGTTTTCTAGGCATAAGTATCTGGTGGAGTAAGTGCTTTTCTGTGGGCTAGAGGCAGAGAAAAGAAAACTAATGTGAGGATGCAGGAAAAAAAGATGAGCTTTATTTGGAGTTTAAGAGGCCAAATTCCTTGTCCAACTTGTCCAGAACCTCAGCTTGAGAGTCAGCCATATATGATGCAAACCAGACACCTTGGAACCTGCCTATTTTATTTGTTCCCAATTGTTAGTATCATAGCAACCCTAACTAGGAATTAATTCAGTAAGAAAAAGTTAATATTTTTAAAGTGGCTTTTTGTCTATCTTTAAGTAAATGGTTCCAAACACAAGAATATTGTCTCAAAATAAGCAGCTGTGGGATAGAAAAAAAAATTCTCATTATTTTGAACAAAACTGAAAAAAATTATCAAAAACTCTCAAATAATATTGGCAAGAAAGTGTTACTTCTTCCATGTTATTTTCCTTTAAGCTTAAGTATTTATTTTATCGAACAGATGGAAGAATTTTGAAGGTTAAGCTTTAAAGGTCCACCATCTTCAAACCTGAAAATCTGCTTTTAAGAACTGATATAATTTCACATCTTGATTTTACACAAATCTTTCCTTTCTAATCTCAAGGTGAATGTGCTTGCTTTTTTTTTGGCAGACTTTAAAAAATGGAATATCTGGTACAAGAGTGTGAGTTTTAATAAATATTTTGTTCATTCTGTCTTGGACTGATCAACTGGAAAATACATGAAACTCATAGTAATCTTTAGGCCAGAAAGAATAAAATGAAGGCCTGCTGGATAGGGAGGCTCCTCCATCTCCTTTGGGGAATAAATAGCCTCTCCACTGGATGAACAAATAAGGAAGGAAAGGAACAATCTACAATTGTCTGGTCATGAAAATTTGCAAATGTAGACTCCCTGGCATCAAAAGGAGCAAGGCAGGGAGGGTAGGGAATGAGATTTCCTATTAATACCAAAGGTTCCCATGATGTAATGCAGTTGGTATGGGTGATATAAGGCTTAATATAAAAACTGGACAGGTAACTGATACTCAGTTTCTTGACCTGCATTTTAAGAGTAGCCCAGGCAGGCATATGCACAGGCACTGAAGGTGACCAAAAAGTATTGCATCTTCCCTAATCTGAACTTTCAAATCAATCTGTCTTCAGTTTACAAGGCAACTTATCAAATACAATAATTTTTGCCTCATGTAATTTCTAGAAAGAATAGTCACTTTGACTAGTTGCATTACAAGAGGAGGAAATTATCAATAAAATTTTAAGGCTAATGGATCACTTAGGGGATTGGTAATGGGACTTTGCCATTGGTTTATTCCAATAAACATGGTCTGTTTGCCGTCACTGGATAGCTATGCAGTGATGATGCAGAATGAATCCCTAGTCTCAAGTCTCGAACTTAATGGACAGGTGTTCATTTCAGTATAATAGAAGTGAATTAGAGTTTCAATTCAAATTCTAATAGAAGGCATTGTAACAGATATTAAATTACACTATCAATGGTAGGGATAATTTTCATATTAAATGAGATATTAGATTTAAGGCAAAATGTACTACAGCATGGTAATATCATATGCATTAAAGAATATCATAAGTTCTAATTTTGAAATGAGATTAGGAGAATGAAGATGAGCCACAAGTGTTTTTTTCAGAATCACTTCAAGCAAAGTACTTCACAGATCATGTGAGCTGGGGCAAGATAATTAGCCTAATTTTTATAAAGTACATTTGGTCCACCTATATATTGTATAAGGAAAATTAATACCTTACTTACTATATTAAAATAAATATTAATATTTGAAAATAAATTATACAAATATTCATTAAGGACAAAATGCCTCAAATGTATTTATATGGTAGAGTTTTCTGTTTAATAAATTGTCAAACTATTTTGTCATTTATTATCACAAAACTATTTTTTCTTTTCAAAAGTGCTATATCAGTCAATGCAGTTGTGATGTCCATTTTAGGGATTACATGGAGTAATTAATCTTTTTATTAATAGTTCATCATTTTCACCATGAATCTATTTACTAAATCTTTTATTTCCTATTTAGTTTTCATCTGATAAACATATAAAGAATTGTGGGTTTGTATAGTAATGTAGAAAATATAAACCATTTTCATCCACAGCAAGTTTTGTTATATCTAAATTCAAGATATTCTGAAAATGACTTAAAAATTAAAGCTAACTCCTTTCAAATGATGTTGTAGTTAACTCAAAACAAAGGAATTTAGCAATAAGTAACATCAAAATTTATTATACTCCAAGAAGCATTACACAGCCATCCAAAAGTGAGGAAATCGCATGGCTTTAACATTTCCCTCATATAACTGTGTTTACAAAACAGAGATAGAATGTCTTGTGATTGCTAAAGTGTATATCCAAGACTGTCCCTTGTGAAGATACAATAAAATTTTCTCTTCTCAAAACTACTGTGATTTGTAGATAAGACACTTTGTCACAACTTCAGGTTATTTCAATTTGCTCACATGTGGAAGCAGAGTAGAGTATCAGATACTCTATCCGTTGCTAAGTAATTGTTACTCAAATTCATTCCCTATGGTGTTGAAGTGCTGCAAGGATCTAAAATCACACTGAGGTGTTTAGGTCAACAAACTAGGATCCTGCTCTCTCAATAAGGAAATTTATCTAAACTGCATGGTGTGGGAGTTTAGGGACTCATTCATAGAATTTAATGGTCTTTTCATTTACTGCACTGCATGGGGTGACAATCACAGTTTGTTTTGATCTGCCTAAATATGATTTTATATCATCTTCACATATGGCATTTCAGCATTACCACCATTAGACTTTCCCCATAGGAGCTGTGTATTCGTGTTCCTGATGTGACAGTGAGGGGCACTGGATAAATGAGCCTGTCAAGAAAGGATGGATAGAGAGTAAAATAGATGAATCGGTTTTTGTCATTCAGCTGCACCATGAAACTACTCTTTAAAATGTGACTAGTTATTTGGTGAAGATAGATTTTCACTATAAATCTTTGAGGATGAAACAGTTGAATCTTGATCTTATATAAATATGAGTATGCACTCAATTCTTGGTAATATGCCACTGGGTTATCTATAGATACCCAACAGAGTCTCAGGCTACCAACAATCACGTGATGGGACAAAGAGCTCAAGGCTGAGCTTGGAGAAATGATGTCTATGTAACTAATAATCACTGTCCTAATTATAGCATGCTTATTTATTGCTATTGATAATATTTATTGTGATCTTTCCATGTTCCAGGAACTGAGCTAAGCTCTGTTCCAAATATAATCTCATTTAAACTTCATCACAGTTCTGTTAAGTAAGCTCTATGTTATCCTCACTTTACTAATGTAGAAAATGAGGGGCAGAGAAACATGATTAAATGACAAAACCAGAATTAGTACCAGACTCCAGACACTAAGTTTTGCAATGCTATCTATGGATATGCATTTTATTCCTTAGGTATCTTTGATTGTATTCCAAAGAAAGAAAGAAATAATTTTTAGGTTATCTACATGCCCTTTATCCATTCTTTCCATAAGCATAACTATTTCAGGAGTTGACTTTGCCTTGAAGATAGTATATCAAATTTTATACCCAGATAAATGTCACTGAAATAGTGAGCATGTGCCTTTGGGATGAATTTGTCTACTGTGAATTGTATATCATCCCAACACTGTGGTTAGAATGACTTATTTATTATGTGGACTAGGGTGGCAATGAGGAGTGGGTCTTTGTACACCAGCACTAAAATTCCATTTCAAAATTTGCCTGAGTATACATGAGAAAGTTTCCAAAATATTACATAGCATATAGTTACATTTATATTCCTGAATATTGTTGGATTCTTCATTTAATTAAGTATCCTATTTTAAAGTCATATAAAATGCTTTATGCTCTATGTATCTTTTGACATACGGTCAATTGTACAAAGCATTCTCAAATCTGCCAGCTGTTTAAGGAATTAAAAAAAAATTTGTTTTCAGACAGCTTGATAGAAATCCTGAAGTTTGTTAAAAAACAAAACTTCTTAAAAATGTGATTTTTTTAACCACCAGAAACTCTGAGGTGATATTTAAAAGGGAAGAGTCCTTGGTTTTACCATAATAAAAGATGTGTTGTTTTGAAGAATAACATCGTGTTGTCAAATTTTATCCACCTTATTATCCACTATGATTTCTATTCAGTACCTTTACTTTTGGCTTCAGGATTTGACAAAATAAAGAATGCTTCCCAAATCTGGGCCAGACAGTGCTTTACTTGTGTTCATCACAAGAAGATGAAAGCTTTAGGATCCCCAGAGACTGTTTAAAGGGTTTTATTCCCTAACAAATATAATGTCCAAAACAAAATTAAATGCCACTTTTAGTGTCTTCATCCCTCTGCCTTAAGGACAGAAAATTCACTTGTCCAAATTGCTTATAGCTGGTGATAACAGCAGGTAGTGGTGGTGGTGATATATTACCCTCACTCCAGGTCTTATAGCTCGGGCTCCATCATGTAGATGGAGGGGGTGTTCTGACTCCTTTATTATGGCTCCCAAAGGAGAGGATGGAAACTTATGGTGACATGAACTCCAAATCTCTTCCTAGAGTATAATGCTATTAGACTAGTGTTTGCAAACTGTGGATTGAAAACCCACAGAAGGGTTGTGAAATCCATTTAGTGGGTTTGACCAGTCTTTAAAAAATTTGGAATACACTATAAAGTATATTGCACATTTTTCAAACTTCTGTTTCAGGTGTGTGCATACGTGTATATGTGCATGTGTGTGTGTATGCTGGGTCAGGATATAAAATGTATATTTTACTATTGGTTGTAAAGAAACAAGTGTGAAAGCTACTATATTGGACTTCTACCCTTGATATATCAATTATGACATTCTTTTGCATTATTTCAGAAGTAAAGGGGCCTAGGTTTCCTGAAGAAAATTAAGGAGTTCTACAAATAAGTAGAATTTCTAAATAAAGAGCTTCAAGCTGCCAGTTTGCATATATTGCTCATTCTTAATCAGTGTAGCTATGCAGCTATGTTAGCATGTAGTCATCTTAATATCTTAGTAAAAAGGCATATCTTGCATAAGAAATGCAGTCATACTTAATAACTTCCATTTTTATATGGTAAAAATGATATATTAGGAGCCAAGATATTCATACCAAAGTGAAAAATTTTCACCAACACTTACTACTGAATATCTATAATGTGCAAAGTACAGTACTGACAACAGAAGGGGGACAGGAATGCAAAAACAAGTGATATGTCAGTTCTATTACCAGAAGAATTTTCAGTCTAGTGAGAAAAAGAGCCTTTAAACCAATAATTCAAGGGAAGAACCAATGCAATATTGTACAAATCCTTGGTCTATTGGCTCTCAAATCCATACCTTGCCCTTCCCCTGCTCTTCAGTTTATCATGATGGCTCTGACCCTTACAGGCTTCATTCCCAAAGGTTCCTTTGTTAGTTTTACAGAGGTACGACCAAAGGAAGCTACTTGTAAGATGTGAAGGACAAGGGGGGAAAGACATAATATTTCTTTCCCTCCTTCCCTGTCTTCTTGGCTCCAGCTCCCTTTGTGAAAACCTGCCATGGTTCCAGGTTCTTCTAGGTGACCTAGCACTTGGGTTCTGGTTCTATTTACACATCTTTCTTCTTTTGGCCTTATAACCCAGTAGTGCAGCAGATCCTGCTTTTGCTAATCATTCGATTGCTTCAACAGTCCTTGTTGGCCTCTCAGATTTTTCATAACCTGTGTAACAATATTCTGCATTAAATTCCCTTTGTTTGTTTGGCGGTTCCTCAGAAAACTAGCAATAGATCTTCCATATGATCCAGCAATTCCACTGCTGGGTATATACCCAGAAGAACTGAAAACAAAAATACAAACAGATATATGCACACCAATGTTTATAGCGGCATTGTTCACCATTGCCAAAAGTTGGAATCAGCCCCGGTGCCCATCAACAGACGAATGGATAAGCAAAATGTGGTACATACATACAATGGAATATTACTCAGCTGTAAGAAGGAACAAAGTGCTAACACATGGAATAACGTGGATGAATCTTGAAGACCTTATGTTGAGTGAAGCAAGGAGGCACTGAAGGATGAACAGTATATGACCTCACTGATCTGAACTGAGGAAAGTGAGCAGTCTCTGTGAACCATTGTCTGAAAGATAGGTTAACAAAAGAGAGTAAGAGAAGAGCAGGCTTTGAGCCATCTCCCATATGGACATAATCTATGGTAAAGGGATAGAGTGTGGTTGCATGTTGGGGGATGGGGCAGATGAGTGGTGGTGTTCCTGGGTTTGGTGGTACAGCACTGGGGGTTGGGTGGATTAGGAAGTGCTGGTTCAAATCCCCAGGGCATGTAACTGTGAATCTTGACATACCATGGGTTAGGATAGGGGGGTATCATGGGCCTTGGGGGGCTGGGGAGAAGGGAACAGTCAAGATCTAATGGGTTGTTTGGTGGTCATGGGGAAGGTTTTTCATTACCTTTCAGTAATGGACACAGGACATGGTAAATATCATTAAAATTATTAAACTGTATCATCTAAATTGTAAACTATACTGTAAATCACTGACAATGTTTAGTTGCTATATTTTGCTATCTGTATAACAGTTATAACAACGCTAACCACCAAAAAAAAAAAAGGAGGGGGAGTTAATATGGGGTGGGGAAGGGCGGGTGGTTTGATATCTGGGAGTCTCCGGCACTCCGTGTGTGACTTTGCTGTGACCTAAAACTTCTTTGAAAATTAAATGAAAAATTGGGAGACAATGGGGATTGAGAGGAGGAAGGTGTCATGGCACACCAGACATCCGATAACACAGTGATAAAGGGAAGGAAAAAAGGGAAAAAAGAAGAGAAAAAGGAAATAAAAATGAATATATATATATATATATATATTTTAAAGGATTTCCTTTGCTTTTTTGCCCATTTTTTGAATGTCCCAATCCACTAATTATATTTTATTTTGTTTTGTTCTTTGTTTGATTATTTGTTTTTTTTCCTTCTCTCTCTTTTTTTTTTCCCCCTGAGTTTCCTTATGTTTGTTTCTTGCATGTAAGCTTTTCACACTTGTTTCTTTTTCCTAGTAAGTGTATTTGATTATTTTATGGACTAAATGTTCATGGAGGATTTGGATCACAGAAGGGTTACAATGGGTACTGCGGGGGATTATTGGGGGGAGGGTGTCTGGGGGGGGTTTCATGGGGATTGGTTCAACCGAATATACATGAAAGATATACAAAATCATTCAAAGGATCGGGGGATGGGGCATGGTCATGATGGGTGGATAATCACACAATAAATGAGGGAATCTGAATTCCTAGCCTGTAGAGCTCTGCCACAATCTCCAAGGGAGCAGCAATAGTCCTCTGAGTGTAGAGACAGTGCCTGTCAAAATAGGATGACCCACTGATGTTTCTTTTTTTTTTTTTTTTTTTTTTTTCATTAATGACTACCCTTGTGAGTCTTTGCTCTTGTAAATGAGACTTAGCCTGCAGTTGTGGGGTGCCTAAGGGTTGCCACCTGAGAGCCTCCTTGTTCCTCAAATGTGGCCTGTCTCTAAGCCAAACTCAGCATATGATTGCATTACCTTCCCCCCAACGTGTGACATGACTCCCGGGGATGAGCCTCCCTGGCAACGAGGGATTAATACCAAGTGCCAACTGGCAGCTTTGCACAGTGGCAGTATCGTAGCCAATGAGGTTTATCCGAGGCACGATTATTGCTAATTGAAAACTTTTCCCAAGTGCCAACTGGCAACACAACTGGAAAAAGACCTTGAATAAAAGGGGGAAATGGTAAAGACAAATGAGTTCAAGTGGCTAAGAGACTTCAAAGAGAGTCGGGAGGTCATCCCAGAGGTAACTCTTATGCACACCTCAGTAGGAGCTCATAGAACATCTAAGTGCCTATCACCCCACTCAGTGGGGTTCCTGAGAGCTCCGGAGACACCCTGGTCTTATATAAGGGGGGATAGCCCCAGAGACTGATGCCTTATCAGTTGGGTTCTATTTTGGAATCTGTGCTCCTGAGAGTGACAGAATTAGACTCAAATAAGTCCTCCCTGCACATGGTTCACCAGTCCCTTCTATTCAAACGTACATGTGATGCTGGAGATTCTTAGGTATACTTCCAGAGACTGGAGCCTCCCGCCTACCTATGTGCCAGGTGTGCATGAAATCTAGGTGGAGCTGCAACTCCTACCCTACAGCTCAATGGACTCATCCAAATCACCTGGTGAGGAGACAACGATGGGAAATGGCCATCCCAGGGAATGGAGAGGGCCTGCATCTGCAGGCAGGATCATCCCACCCACCGTATCCATGGGATATAAGCTCTCTCTCACTTGGATTTGGAGTGGACATCACCATCCCAGTCGCCTCTGGATTGGGGGAAGAACTATGGACTAGAGTGGACTTGATGGTATTCTCTTGCTCACATATGGTGATTCTTGGAATGCAAAAAATTATAACAATGAGGTGGAGCCAGTGGCCACTTGACAGTTTTTGGGTAGGGAGGGGATGAGCAGTTGAAATACAGGGGTTTCTTTGGGAGTTGGAGGTTGTCCTGAGTACCGTTGTGGCAACGGATGTAGGCCATTTTAAATCAGCACACACCACTCAGAACTGAGTGGGAGAGAGTGTGGTCTACAGTGTGAACTGTGGTCTATGGTTGGTGGCAAGGCTCCAGGATGTGTAAGTTCATTGAGGGTGGTTGGCCACACTGTGGGAGATGCTTGCGTGGGATGTGGTGGGAGGTGTGGGAGGTGGGCAACATGGGAATCCCAGTGGGTTCCGTGTAATATATTAGGTAATCTAAGCACCTCTTAAAATATATGTATATATATATATATATAAATAACATTTTTGTAAGCAAATACACATATATGCATATATATTTATATATCATTTTACAAATGTTTGTATGTATTGTGAGAATTTTGATTTTTACCCATAATAAAAAAAAATAGGAAAATAGGGAAAAAGAACTAAGGGAAATCAGGAAAACAATAGATAAACACAAAGGGAATATCAGTAGAGAGAAGAAAAATATGAAAAGGAACCAAGGAGAGCTGAAGACTACAGCAACGGAAATTTAAAAATTCTTTAGTGGGGTTCAACAGTAGATTGCAGCTGGCAGAAGAAAGAATTAATGAACTTGAAGATAAGATGATTGAAATCTTCCATTTTGAGGAACAAAAAGAGGCAAGAATGAAGGATTGTGAAGAGAAACTGAGGAATCTGTGGGCACCTTCAAGCATATTAATACACGCATTGTGCGATTCCCAGAAAGAAAAGAAAGACAGAAAGGGACAGAGAGAATATTCAAAGAAATTGTGGCTGAAAACTTCCCAAATTTAATGAAAGACATGAATACACATATCTAAAATGCACAATGAACTCCAAACGTAATAAACCCAAATAGACCCATATTGTGCCATGTTAAAATCAAACTGTTAGAGGCATTGTGGGAACATGGCCAATGGGTTAGGCAGATTAGGCTTAGCTCTCACTAAAACAACAAAGAAAAAGCCAGAGGCTGCCTTGGGGGCCTGCTTTGGGGTACAGCAAACCAGGACACTGCTTACTAATTCCCAGAAGAGTGAGGGTCAGAGAGACAAAGAAACCAAAACAAGCAACTGTGAGTTATTAAACCTCCTGGCTGCTGGAAAGGGCTCCCTTCCCCAACCTCCAAGATATTAAGCGAGGGTAAAACTCCTGGCAAATTGTATCTAACTGAGAGTACAGCAGACGTCTACCTTCACAGGAAGGTGCTTTGAGTCATCTAGAAGAGTACTGGACAGATAGAGAAGCCAGGAATAATCGTGGATTGTTTACCTTGGTCGGGTGGAAGTGGCACACATACCTGGTCTTCAGGGTGGACAGACTAAGTGGAGCCCCTGGGTCCCTGCCCCAAATGGGAGTATGACAGCAGATTCCCTGTGAGTAAGAGGGGTCTTCAAGGGTGGAGAGTGATTTCTTTGTGGTGAGTTTAGCCAGTTGGGCCCCCATTGAATATCAGAAAATACTCCAACTTGACAGGGAGAGGGGAGGGAGATCTCCTCAGGCAGGAGGTCATGCCCAGCCACCTAGGTAAAGAGAGGAATTACATCAGAGAGGAGGCAGAGACAGGTGGCCCATCAGCACCACTCCAGCTGACTGTAGGGGATCTAACCTGCCTGAGGGAAAAGGGGCAGATAGCCTTCTGAAAAGTTTATTAACCAAAGGAGGCAGAATACCTCAGTGGAAGAATTCCTGCTTAGCATATGTGAGGTCCCTGGTTTGATTCCTGGCTCTTTCTTGAGAAATGATTCACCAGGTTATCAGACACCCAGCTGAAACTTTATGACAGAGGACATATAGACATTTTCTTTGTATTAGCTTTTCTTAGATCTCTTATTTTTTTAAAGGTTCTTTTTCTTTTATTTCCCTTATTTTACTCACTAAAACCCAGTTCAAAACCTGCAGAGGAAAAGCTGCAAGGGAAGTGATTGAAGAACACTAGTAGCCTGAGAAGATCCTTAGGGGTCTAAGAGAGAAGGTTGTTTCCCCATGTTTATTTTTTTTTTTCTTCTGTCATCTTTTTTTTTTTTTTTTTAAATGAGTCACTGTTGCTTGCTTCTTGCTTGTTTTATATCTCCTTCCTTTGTTTATCTGCTTGTTTCTTTTTCTTTTGGTTACTGATTTACTCTACCTATGCCATTTCTTTTCACTCCATCTCTATATATATCTTTTGTTTACTTTTGTTGTTCTTTCATTCCACCTCTTTTATTTGGTCTCCAATTTTTCTTGTTTGTATTTCTCCCTCTCTCCTTTTTCCTCTGGTTACTTTCTCTTTTTTACTTTCTTCTTTCTCTCTTTTCTCATTTCTTTTCCCCTTTGCCATTCCAGCCTTTTAATTCATTCTATATATTTTTCTATATTCTTTTTCTTATTTCATTGTTTCTCTTCCACTTTCCTAATCTAATTCCTCTGTGCTTTTTACTTCTGTTAATATGGTTGCTCTCCTACATTTTACTATTATTATTACTATTATTCTTTTTATCTCCTTATCTCTTTCCATTTCTCTGTTCCTAGCTTTTTTTCCCCCAAAGGAACATAGACATATCTCTCTCACATAAAATGGCTGAGTGAGGACAAGATCCTGCCCAAGTGAACTGTTTTGATAATGCACAGAGCAGGAGGCTTCAGGGCATCGATCGAGAGGGAATTGGACAAAGAGATAAGTTCCTTGAGGTGCTGCTGTCTTGTTTCTTGGTTGCTGTGATTCCTCTTCCTTGAGTTCCCCTTCTCAATGTATACCAATTTTGTCTACCAATGCTATCTCTTTTCCTTCCTATAGCTTTCTATCTTCTACTTTCTGCTGTTGTTCTTACATTCTACCTCTCTTTGTTTAGGCCTCAATTTTTCTGGTTTTTATTTCTATATTGTCTGTCCTGCTTTCTTTCTTTTATTAACTTCTTTTGTTTTTCAATTTCCTTTTCTCTTTCCCTCTCTACTCATCATTCTGGTCTTTCATTCATTCTATATATTTTTCTCTATTTGGGTACCCATTTCATTGTTGGTACTCCACTTTTTATTCCTATTACTCTACACTGCATACACGAGTTAAATATTCATTTTCCATGGTCTTATATGGTTCCTCTTCTAATGATTACTATTATTATTCCTATTATGCCTTTTCTTTTCTTACATCTTTTTCTTTCTCTGGCCCTAATTTTTTTCCTTCAAGAAAGCATGGGCAACAACAAAGAAATAGAATAAGAGGAACAAAGTGTCAAAAGAAAACTTAACACACACACACACAAACAGCAACTAAATAAAACCCTAGAGTAAAGAGAGAAGCTATTTAACTGAATAAATCCATCAAGATAAAAAGATGGCCAGACAGCAACAAAAATTGCAAACCACTATAATAAACAGGAAGACATGGCCCAGTCTAATGAATAAACTGAAAACCAGGAAGAGATGCAGAACATCAAACAACTAATCAAAGTGCCCAAACAAATATCATGGACTAACTTAATGAAGTGAAGGAAAAGATTAAGGATATTAATAAGACATTGGGAGAACATACTGACTAAATTGTAAACATATATAAAAAGATAACAAATATGATGGTGATGAATGGCACAATCCAAGAAATCAAAAATACACTGGAAGCACATAACAGCAGATTTGAACAGGCAAAGAAAACAATCAGTGATGTAGAAGACAGTACATCTGAAATCAAACAGATAGTAGAACAGATAGATACAAAGAAAGAAAAAAATTCAGCAGGCACATAGGGATTTGAATGACAAGAAAAAATGTGCAAACATACGCATTATACGCAGCCCATAAGGAGAAGAGAAGGGAAAGGGGACAGCAAGAGTGTTGGAGGAAATAATGGATTAAAACTTCCTAACCTTATTGAGGGAGATGGAGATACATGTCCAAAAAGTGGATTGCACCTCAAACAGTATAAATCCCAGCAGATCTATTCCAAGACCTAAACTCGTCAAATTGTCCAATGCTCAAGAGAAAGAGAAAGTACAGAAAACAGCAAGGGAAAAGAGAACCTTCGCATACAAGGGAAGCTCAATAAGATTGAGTGCTAATTTCTCATCTGAAACCATGGAAGCAAGAAGGCAGTGGTATGGCATAGTTAAGGTACCAAAAGAAAAAAATTCCAGCCAAGAATTCTCTATCCAACAAAGCTGGCATTCAAAAATGATGGAGAGTTCAAAATATTCACAGATAAAAAGAAATTAAGAGAGTATGTCAATAAGAAACCTGCCTTTCAAGAAAGACTAAAGGGAGTTCTGCAGGTTGAAAGGAAAAAAAAAACAGGAGAGAGAGAGTTGGAGGAGAGTGTAAGAACAACCAAAAAGACAAAAAGAGAAGTAAAAACAATGTATGACTTACATAAACCCAAAGAAAACATGGCTAATGTAAGTAATACCTTGAGAGTAATAACAATGAATGTTAATGGATTAAACTCACCAGTGAAGAGACCAGATTGGCAGAAAGGATAAGGAAATATGATGCATCTATATACTGTCTACAAGAAAGCCACCTTAGAACCAGGGATTCAATGAAGCTGAAAGTGAATGGCTGGAAAACAATCTTAAAAGCAAACAATAACCAAAAAAGGGCAGGGGTAGCTTTACTAATATTGGACAAAATAACTTTTAAATGCTAAACTATTGTAAGAGACAAAGACAGACACTATATATTAGTAAAAGGGGTAATCTTTCAAGAAGAAATAGCAATCATAAACATTTATGCACCTAATCAGGGTGCCTCAAAATTCATGAGGCAAACACTAGGAAAACTAAGTGAGAAATAAATACCTCTACAATTATAGTGGGGAATTTTAATACACCATTTTCACTATTAGACAGAACATCTCAAAAAAGAATCAACAAAGAAACAAAGACTTTGAATTATACATTAGAGGATCTGTATCTAATAGACAAATACATAACATTACAACCAAATACAGCAGGATATATATTCTTCTTGCGTGCACATGGATCACTCTCCAAGATAGACACATGCTAGGCCACAGATAAAGGCTCAGTGAATTCAGAAAGATTGAAATTATACAGAGTATTTTGTATGACAACACTTGAATGAAGCTGGAAATCACTAAGGATCAGAATCCCAGATTAGCACAAAGATGTGGAAGTTAAACAACACAGTATTAGACAGTGGGTCAAGGAAGAAATCTCAAAAGAAATCAGTAACTTCCCTGAAATGAATGAAAATGACAACACAACTTATCAAAACCTATGGGATGCAGCAAAAGCCGTACTGAGAAGGAAATTCACAATCATAAATGCATATATCAAAAAAAAAAAAAAAAAAAAAAAGAGCTAAAATCGAAGACCTAAATGCACACTTGGAGCAATTAGAAAAAGAACAACAAAATAACACCAAAGGAAGTAGAATGAAGGATATAACAAAGATTAGAGCAGAACTAAATGAAATAGAAAAAGAGAAAGCACTACAAAAAACAAACAAAACCAAAAGCTGGTTCTTCAAGAAGATCAATAAAATTTACAAACCTTTAGCTAGACTAACAAAGAAAAAAAGAGAGCAGAAGCAAATACATAAAATAAGAAATGAGGAAGGAGATATCACCACTGACACTGCAGAGAGAAAGAGTGTCAAAAGAGGATATTTTGAAAAATTATATGCCATCAAGAAGGATAAATAGAGAAAATGGACTAACTCCTTGAAAATCACAAGCAGTCTACATTGATGAAAGAACAAACTGATGCACTCAACAGACCAATCACAAATAAAGACATAGAATCAATCATCAAAAACCTCCCAACTAAGAAAAGCCCAGGACCTGATGGCTTCACAGGTGAATTCTTCCAAATACCTGGAAGGAACTAACACCAATTATGCTCAAACTCTTCCCAAAATTAGAAGGAGAAGGAACATTGCTTAACTCATTCTATGATGTGAGCTAATATTACCCTAATACCAAAGTCAAAAAAGATACCACAAGAAAGGAAAATTACAGACCAATCTATCTAATGAAGCTAGATGCTAAAATCCTCAACAAAATACTTGTTAATCATATTTAACAACACATCAAATGAATTATACACCATTACCAAGTGGGTTTCATCCCAGGTATGCAAGGATGTTTCAACATAAGAAAATCAATCAATGTAATACACCACATAAACTGATCAAAAAGAAAATCACATCATCATCTCTATAGACCCAGAAAAAGTATTTGATAAAATACAGTACCCTTTGCTGATAAAGACACTGCAAAAGATAGGAATTGAAGAAAACTTCCTAACATGATAAAGGGTATATATGAAAAACCCACAGCTAATATCTTATACAATAGAGAAATCCAAAAATCTTTCCCTCTAAGATCAGGAAAAAGACAAGGATGCCCTGTATCACCTCTCCTATTTAACATTGTCTCAGAAGTACTAGCTTGAGCACTGAGGCAAGAAAAAGATATAAAAGGTATCCAAATTGGAAAGGAAGAAGTAAAAATTTCACAATTTGCAGATGACATGATCCTATACAGAGAAAGCACTGAGAAATCTACAACAAAGCTTCTAGAGCTTATAAATGAATTCAGTAAAGTTGCACATTATAAGATCAATGTTCAAAAATCAGTAGCATTTCTGTACACCAATAATGAGCAATCTGAGGAGGAACTCAAATATACCATTTACAATAGTAACTGAAAGAATCAAATATCTAAGAATAAATTTAACTAAAGATGTAAGGACTTGTACATAGAAAACTACACAACACTGATAAAGGAGATCAAAGAAGACTTAAATAAATGGAAGAATAGTCCCTGTTCATGGATAAGAAGACTAAACATCATTAAGAGGTTTACCCTAACCAAATTAATCTACAGATTTAATGCAATCCCAATAAAAACCAACACAACATTTTTTACTGAATTGGATAAACTATCTATGAAATTTATTGGAAGAGCAAGAGGCCCTGAATAACCTAAGACAAATTGAAAAAGAAAAATTAAATTGGAGGAATCACACTACTTGACTTTAAAACATACTACAATGCTACAGTGGTCAAAACTGCATGGCATTGGCAAAAGGATAGACATACTGACCAATGGAACCGAATTGAGAGTTCTGATATAGATCCTCACATATATAGTCATCTGATATTTGACAAGGCTACCAAGCCCACTCAACTGGGAGAGAATGGCCTCTTCAACAAATGGTGCTTGAAGAACTGGGTATCCATATCCAAAAGAATGTGTCAGGAACATCATCTCACACCTTATACAGAAATTAACTCAAGGTGGATCAAAGATCTAAATATAAGAAATAAGACCATCAAGACCTTGGAAGACAATGTAGGGAAGCATCTATAGGACCTTTTAATAAGAAATGGCTTCATGAACCTCACACCCGAAGCATGAGCAGTGAAAGAAAAAAAGAGATAAATGGGATATCCTCAAAATTAAAAACTTTTGCACCTCAAAGGAGGTAATCAAGAAAGTAGAAAGGCAGCCTATCCAATGGGAGAAAATATTTGGCAACCATGTATCTGATAGGAGCCTAATATCCTGCATATATAAAGAAATCCTACACTTCAAAAATAAAAAGACAAACAACACATTTAAAAAATGGGCAATCAACTTGAAAAGACACTTCTCCAAGGAAGAAATACAAACGCCTAAAAAGCACATGAAAATATGCTCAACATCACTAGCTATTAAGGAAATGCAAATCAAAACTACAATGAGATGCCATCTTACACCCATTAGACTGGCGGCTATTAAAAAAAACAGAGGATTACAAGTGTTGGAGAGGATGTGAATGAATGGGAACCCTCATCCACTGCCGGTAGAAATGTAGAATGGTCCAGCCATTGTGGAGGAAAGTTTGGTGGTTCCTCAAAAAACTAAATATAGAACTTCCATATGATACAGAAATTCCACTGCTGGGTACATACTCAGAAGAAATGAAAGCTAAGGCCATAAACAGATTATTCACTATTTCCAAAAATTATAATCAACCTAGGTGCCAATAAACAGATGAAAGGATAAACAAATTGTGGCACATACATACAATGGAATATTACTCAGCTGTAAGAAGGAATACAGTGCTGACACATGGGATAATATGGATGCATCTTGAGGACCTTATGTTGAGTGAAGCAAGCCAGGTAGTAAAGGGCAAATATTACATGACATCACTGATATGAATTAAGCTAATGGAGTGGACTCAGAGAGTTATGGTCTGAAAGAGAGGTTTACAGGAAATAGAAAGGGAGAAGAAGGGTGTGAGCCAACACCCATATGGATGTAATCTATGATAAGGTGAAAGTGTGTTGTTGGGCATTGAAGGGATATGACAGGAGGGTAGTGATACAATTGGGTTGGGCATGGTGCAGGTTTGATGGGTGGGTAGATTGCAGAGGGTGGATTGGGAAGTCCACAGAAATTGGGGAAGGGTTGAGGGAGGGACCAGGTGAACACTGGGGATTGACGGGTATGTGGTTGAAAGTACAAAGTTGGGAACATTTTTATGGCAATATGACAAGAAAGGGTTATTGGTTTAGAGTGTTGGATGGGGGGGCACTCGGGTCAGGGCACATGTGATGCAGGCTTCTAGGGAGTGTACAAGTGATCATTTTGTCATAATGTGTTGTATCAGTGGGTGGAGACCCACATAATGATCAGGAAGGTGTTGGACTCTCTTCCTGGTGATGACTGATATGTTCTCAAACAGGGGCATTAGTTTTTTGAGAGCATGGGCAGTTCCTAATAAGGGAGGACAAACCAGTATGTCAAGACCTCAGTGTTGTTGCAAGTAACTATGAATCTTGTCATCCAAGGAGTGAAGCTGGGTGGTCACCATGAGCTCTGAGGGGAGTGTGAGGGAGGAATAGAATAGATGGAACAGGTAATATTAAGTGGGCACTGGAAGTGTTCTACATGATCTTGCAATGATGGACACAGGCCATGTTAAATATCAAAATTTATAGAAGTGTACAGTTTAAAATGTAAACCATAATGTAAACCACTGATCATGGTTAGTAGCAACGTTTCACTCTTTGTATATTAGTTGTAACAAAGGTACCATCCACATATAAAAAGTTATTAATATGAGAATTGGGAAAAGGGGAAGACGTTGGGTATATGGGATTCCCTTGTATTCTGTATGGGACTTTACTGTGACCTAAAACTTCTTTGAAAGCAAAATGAAAAAAAGCAAGACACTGGGGAATAAATGGAAGAAAATGTCACTCTACGTACAGGAGAACAGATATTACAGTGATGAAAAGCAAAATGTCAAAAAAATTTTAAATATTTTTCATTACTTTTTATTATCCCAATCTTTTAGTTTTATTTTTTATTTTTTTAAAATTTTTATTTATTTTATTTCTTATATTTAAACCTATCATTATTATTTGGTTTTCCTATTAATTTTATTACGCTATTTTATTGGTTTCATTTTTAAAGATGTTTTGGATAACAGAAAGGTTACAACTGGGGCAGGGGAGGATCATTGGTGTAGGGTGTGAGTGATGGGAGATACATGGGGGGAAGGTCACCTGGGCATATATATATATAAGGTATATAAAAATGTTCAAATGTTCAAATGTTCACGGGGCATTGTCACAGTGGGTGGAGATTCACATAATAGCAGAGAGATTATTGAATTCCCATCCTGGAGAGCTCTGCCACATTCTCTAATGGAGCAGCAACAGTTCCCCAAATGCAGGGGCAATGATGGGTGAAGGATGACGGTCCATAGATGGGTCCTTGATATTGATGACTATGCTTGTGAGCCTTTGTTCTTGACAATGAAACTTAGCCTAGTATTGTGGGATGCCTAAGAGTTGCCTCGTGAAAGCCTCCTTATTGCTCAAATGTGGCCTCTCTCTAAGCCAAACTCAGAGTATAAATGCATTACCTTCTACCAGCATGGGACATGACTCCTGGGGTGAGCCTCCCTGGCACAGAGGGATTGCTACCAAGCACCAACTAGCAATGTAACTGGAAAAAAAAACTCGAATAAAAGGGGGGAAAGGTAAAGACAAATGAGTTTATATGGCTAAGAGACTTCAAAGTGTGTTGGGAGGTCATCCCAGAGGTAATGCTTATGCACATCTCAGCAGGATCTCATAGACTGCCAAAGTGTATACTACCCCAAATAGTGGGGCTCCTGAGCGCTCTGGAGACACCCAGGTCCTAAGGTCAGGGCAGATAGCTCCGTAGTTTTGTGCCTTGCCAGTGGGCCCTAAGTTGGAGTTTGGGCTCCTGAGAGTGACAGATTTGGACTTAATTATGGCTTCCCTAAACATGGTTCATTTGTCCCTTCTATTTGAACCTATAGTTGGTGCTGGAGTTTGGAGGTGCATGTCCAGAAGACTGGGATCTTTGGGCTGTCCATGTGCCAGGTGGGCCCTGAGCCTCAGTGGAGTTGCACCACCTACTCTCCAGTTCATTTGACTCACCCAGGACAACTAACAAGGAGATGAGGATTGATAACCACTATACCAAGGAAACAAGAGAGCCTACAACTGCAAGAAACAGAGTCCCATCTACTGGCTGTATGGGATCAAAGGCCCCTTTCAATTGGATGTGGAGTGTACATCACCATCCCAGAATCCTCAGGATTGGGGAATGAACTATGGACTAGAGTGGACTTACTGGTATTCTATTGTAGACTTATTGTGATTCTAGTAACGGAAGAAATCACAACATTTATATGGAGGCAGTGTCCACTGGAGGCTCTGGGGGCAGGGATAGGGAAAAACAGGTTTAATATGGGGGCTTTTTCGGGACTTGGGAATAGTCCTGAATGACATTGCAATGACAGATATAGGTCATTATATATATTCCTATAACCTACAGAATTGTGTGGGAGAGTGTAAACTACAATGTGAACTATGGTCCATTCTCAGTGTCAGTGCCCAAGGATATGTTTATCAATTGCCATGAATGTGCCACATTAATGAAGGATGCTGTTTATGTGGGATGGATTGGGAGGTGTGGGGAGTGGGGCATATGCAAATCCCTATATTTTTGTGTAACATTTGTGTAATCTAAGTATCTTTTTAAAAATAAAAAATCATACTGTTAAATGCAAAAGATAAAGAGACGATTTTGAGAACCACAAGTGAGAAGTGATGTGTCACTTCTCAATAACAGAATCCTATTGGCCTCAACAAGATTAAGTGCCAATTTCTCATTGGGAACTATTAGACAATAAGGCAGTGGGAAATCATATTTAAAATGCTGAAAGCAAAGAGTTGCCAACCAAGAATTCTTTATCCAGCAAAACTTTCTTTCAAATGAAGGAAGAATTCTAACATTCCCCAAAAAACAAAAGCTGAAGTTTGTCACCATTAGAATGGCCCTATAGGAAATGCTAAAGGGAGTTAGGAGGTTGAAAGGAAAGAATACTAGACAATTGATAGAAGCCACGTGAAGTAATAAAGTTCTCAGGCAAAGATCATGACATGGGTAAATATAAACACCAGTACTATTTTATTTTTGACTGGTAACTAAACTTTTGACTTCCTACAGGATGTAAATGGCAAATGCATAAAATGTTATGATAGGGAGAGGCAAGATGGTGTCAATTTAGGAGGGCACTCGCTGACTAGCTCCCTGAGGATGGCGGATTGTGGACAGGGTCCTGTTCGGGAGATTGTGCTGTGGGCACACGGAGTGAGAAGCTTGGGACATCTGTCTGCAGGCAGATCGATGGCATGGACTGATCGGTAGAGATTCATGAGTTTTAAGCCTGCCTGTGGTGGTTAACACAGACAGCCAAGCCACACCCTCAGGGAAAAAAAAAAGGCTGGTTTGAGCCGCGACTACCTGTGACAGCGCCCAGTGAGAGAGAGCTTTCTCTGAGAGTGGGAGGGTTCTGGCAAAGGGGTGAGAGAGCTTTCCTCTCTGTGGATTTGGCTGCCTGGGACCCCTTGTAGCTTGGGCAAAAAAAATAGATGGATTGAATCAACACTCAGCAGAGGGGAGGGGTAAATCTGCTGAGGAAATTGATTTACCTAGTGGCTCAGGGATAAGCCCCAAATCCACCAAGCCAGGGAGAGGGAGCATTCTCTGAGAGGGTTCTGACAGAAGGTGGAGAGGGGATTCTTTATTGTTGGTTTGGCTGCCTGGAACCCCACATAGCTTTGGGGAGCAGATAAGCCAGCTTGAAGCAGCACCAGGCTGAGGGGAGAAGCGAATCTGCTGAGGAAACCTGATTTACCCAGCAGCCCGGTGACACTGAGGTTCGGCTCCAGAGGGGCCGGAGTCAGCCATTTTTATCATTCTGCACTGACTAGTATCAGAGCTTCAGCTCCCCTGGGAGGCCAGAAACTGGGAAGTACTTGATAAGTGTCCATGGGCCTAGTTAGGGTCCCCTAAGTGAAGGGGGTGGTCTAGAAGAAGAATTATTTTGGGTTCTGTATTTTGCCAAAACAAACAAACAAACAAAAAAAACCTCAAAGAAAAATGAATTCTTTTTAATTTACTTTAATAGCTAAAACCTGCTTCAAAACCTGCAGATAGAACCCCACAGGGAAATTGATTGATAAACACAAGCAGGTTGAGAGGTTCCACAAGGATCCTAGAAGGAACACTGTTCCTCCTTAGCTATGTTTGACTGCTTGCCTGTGTGGTTGTTTGTTTTTCTCTGTTTATTTGTTGTCTCTTGCTTTTCTTTTCTCTTTCCTCCTCCCTTTCTTTTTTCTTTCATTTTTTTTAAAAATTGGTTGCTGCTAGCTTCTCTCTTCTTTGCAGTGCTTCTTCTTCAGTGATTTCCCATTCTCTTTCTATATTGATTTTGTATACAAAGCTATCTCTTATCCTTCCTTCATCTTTCTGCCTTCTGCTTTCTGTTGTGGTTCTTATATACCACGATTTTTCATTAGCCCACAATTAAGTGTGGCCATGTCTATTCTATCTATTTTGTTTTCTTCTTTTTTAAATTAATATTAACTTTTTCCTTTCAGCCCTTTCTTGATTCTTTCTCTCCCCCCTCATCATTCTAGCCTTCTAAATCATTATATATATATATATATATATTCCTCTATTTGGTTTCCCAGTCCATTGTAGGTACTCCACTTTTTTCCCTACTACTCAACATTGCCTACATGAGCTAAATATTCATTTCACTAAGTGTTATTTGGCCTCTCTTCTAACTTTTATAAATATTATTATTATCCTTCTTCCTTTCTCACATCTTTCAATTCCTCTGGCCCTAATCTTTTGCCTTCAAGGGAACATAGAAAGAAGCAAGGAAATAAAATAAGAAGAAAAAGTGTCAAAGAGAAAACATAATGCACACACAGAACCACCACCTAAATAAAAACTCTAGAGCAGAGAGAGAAGCTAATCAACTGAATAAACCCATCAAGATAAAATGATGATTAGAGGGCAACAAAAAATTACAAACCACACTGAGAAACAGGAAGACATGGACCAGTCCAATGAACAAACTAAAAACCAGGAAGAGATGCAGAACATTGAGCAACTAATCAATGATTTCCAAACAAATATCATGGACCAACTTAATGAAGTGAAGGAAGAGATTAAGGATATAAAGAAGACACTGGGAGAGCATAATGATGAAATTGTAAACATACACAAAAAGATAACGGATATGATGGTGATCAATGGCACAATCCAAGAAATAAAAAAGATGCTGGATTCACATAACAGCAGACTTGAACATGCAGAAGAAAGAATTATTGATGTGGAAGAAAATACATCTGAAATCAAACAGATTGTAGAACAGAGAGACAAAAATATAGAAAAAATCCAGCAGGGACTCAGGGATTTAACTGACAACACAAAATGCACAAACATACGCATTATGGGCATCCCAGAAGGAGAAGAGAAGGGAGAGGGAACAGAAGGAGTGCTGAAGGAAATAATGGCTGAAAACTTCAAAGCCCTATTGAGATAGATGGATGTGCAGATCCAGGAGCACAGCACACCCCAAACAGTATAAATCCCAACAGGCCAACTCCAAGACATATACTTGTCAAAATGTCCAATATTCAAGACAAAGAGAAAATACTCAAGGCAGCAAGAGAAAAGAGAACTATCACATACAAAGCAAGCACAATAAGATTAAGTGCTGATTTCTCATCTGAAACCATGGATGCAAGAAGAGAGTGGTATGACATAGTCAAAGTGCTAAAAGAAAGGAACTTCAAGCCATGAATTCTCTATCCAGTAAAACTGGCATTCAAAAAATGTTGGAGAGTTAAAAATATTCACATATAAACAGAAATAAAGAGAATATGTCAATAAGAAACTTGAACTTCAAGATATACTAAAGGAAGTTCTACAAGTTGAAAGGAAAAAATAAGGGAGAGAGAGTTGAAAGAGAATTTAAAAACAATTAAAAAGACAAAAACTGAAACAAAACAACATATGACATACATTTAACCCAAAGAAAATATGGCTTAAGTAAGGAATTCATTGCGAGTAATAACACTAAATGTTAATGGATTAAATTCACCACTCAAGGACACAGATTAGCAGAATGGATAAGGAAATATGATCCATCTATATGTTGTCCACAAGAAACCCACCTTTGACCCAGGGATTCAAGGAGGCTGAAGGTGAATGGCTGGAAAACAATTTTACAAGCTAGCAATAGCCAAAAAGGGGCAGGAGTAGCTATTCTAATATCAGACAAAATAGACTTTAAATGCAAAACTATTGTAAGAGACAAAGAAGGATACTATATATTAGTAAAAGGGGTAATCTCTCAAGAAGAGAGAACAATCATAAACATTTATGAAACTAATTGGGGTGCCTCAAAATATGTGAGGCAAACTATGGAAAAATTAAATGGAGATATAAATGCCTCTACAATTGTAGCAGGGGAGTGTAATACACCATTATCATCATTAGACAGAACATCTAGACAAAGAATCATTAAAGAAACAAAGGTCTTAAAAATACATTAGAGGACCTGGACTTAATAGACACATACAGAACACTACACCCCAATACAGCAGGATTTACATTCTTCTCAAGTGCACATGGATCATATTCCAAGATAGACCACATGCTAGGCCACAGAACAACACTCAATGAATCCAGAAAGACTGAATTATGCAAAGTAATTTCTCTGACCACAATGGAATGAAATTGGAAATCACTAAGGGCCAGAGAAGTAGTTAGGCACAAGGATATGGAATTTAAACAACACACTCTTAGACAAACAGTGGGTCAAGGAGGAAATCTCAAAAGAAATCAGTAACTACCTTGAAACTAATGAAAACGGCAACACAACATATCAAAACCTAAGGGATGCAGCGAAAGCAGTCCTGAGAGGGAAGTTCATAGCCATAAATACATATATTAAAAAAGAAAAAAGAGCTAAAATTGAAGACGTAACTGCACACTTGGAGGAATTGGAAAAACAACAACAAACTAAACCTAAAGGAAGTAGAAAGAAGGAAATAACAAAGATTACAGCAGAACTAAGTGAAATAGAGAATAAGAAAACACTGGAGAAAATAAACAAAACCAAAAGCTAGATCTTTGAGAATATCAATAAAATTGACACATCCTTAACCAGCCTAACAAAAAAAAAGAGAGAACAGATGCAAATACACATAATAAGGAATGAGCAAGGGGATATCATTACTGACCCCACAGAAATAAAGTGTATCATAAGAGGATACTTTGAAAAATTATACGCCAACAGGAATGATAATTTAGAGGAAATGTACAAGTTTCTAGAAACTCATGAACAGCGTACATGGATTAAAGAAGAAATTGATGAACTCAACAGTCCAATTACAAGTAAAGAGTTAGACTCAGTCATCAAAAACCTCCCAACTAAGAAGAACCAGGACCAGATGGCTTCACAGCTGAATTCTATCAAATATTCTGGAAAGAGCTAACAACAATTCTGCTTAAGCTCTTCCAAAAAGTAGAAGTAGAAGGAATATTGCCTAACTCATTCTACGATGCCAACATTACCCTAATACCCAAACCAAACAAAGATACCACAGGAAAGGAAAATTACAGACCAATTTCTCTAATGAACCCAGATGCTAAAATCCTCAACAAAATACTTGCTAATTGCATTCAACAATATATCAAAAGGATTATACACCATGCCCAAGTGGGTTTCATCCCGGGTATGCAAGGATGGTTCA
This sequence comes from Tolypeutes matacus, assembly GCA_026826555.1. NCBI lineage: Eukaryota > Metazoa > Chordata > Mammalia > Cingulata > Chlamyphoridae > Tolypeutes > Tolypeutes matacus. The sequence goes on from JAKSZT010053808.1 coordinate 4,240,394, forward strand.
ACATAAGAAAATCAATCAATGTAATACACCACATAAACAAACTGAAAGAAAAAAATCACATGATCATCTCTATAGATGCAGAAAAAGCATTTGACAAAATACAGCACCCTTCCTGATAAAAACACTGCAAAACATAGGAATAGAAGGAAACTTTCTGAATATGATAAAGGGTATATATGAAAAAACCGAAGCTAACATCATATTCAATGGTGAAATCCTAAAAGCCTTCCCTCTGAGATTGGGAACAAGATAAGGATGCCCACTATCACCACTCCTATTTAACCTTGTCTTAGAAGTACTTGCTTGAGCACTGAGGCAAAAAATAGATATAAAAGGCATCCAGATTGGAAAAGAAGAAGTAAAAATTTCATTATTTGCAGACAACATGATCCTATACATAGAAAGCCCTGAGAAATCTACAACAAAGCTTCTAGAACTTATAAAGGAGTTCAGTAATGTCCCAGGCTATAAGATCAATGCTCAAAAATCAGTAGCATTTCTGTACACCAATAATGAGCAATCTGAGGAGGAAATAAAAAAAATACCATTTACAATAGTAACGAAAAGAATCAAATACCTAGGAATAAATTTAACTGAAGATGTAAAGGGCTTATATACATAAAACTACACAACACTGTTTAAGGAAATCAAAGAAGAATTTAATAAATGGAAAAATATTCACTGCTCATGGATAGGAAGACTTAAACATCATCAAGATATCTATCCTACCCAAACTAATCTACAGATTTAATGCAATCCCAATAAAAATCAACACTATATATTTTAAGGAAATGGAAAAACTAACACAAAATATATTTGGAAAGGTAAGAGGCCCCAAATTGACAAAGACATACTGAAAAAGAAAAATGAAGTTGGAGGTATCACATTACCTGGCTTTAAAACATACTACAAAACAACATTGATTAAAACTTCATGGTATTGGCACAAGCATAGACCTACTGACCAAGGGAACCGAATTGAGAGTTTTGATATAGATCCTCGCATATACAGTCATTTGATATTCGATAAAGCCACCAATCCCACTCAGTTGGGAAAGAATGGCCTCTTTAATAAGTGGTGCTTGGAGAACTGGATATCCATATCCAAAAGAATGAAACAAGAATAATATCTCACATCTTATACAAAAATCAACTCATGATGGATCAAAGATATAAATATAATAGCCAAAACCATAAAGACCTTGGAAGATAATGTAGGAAAGCTTCTACAGGACCTTGTAATAGGAAATGGTTTCATGAACTTCACATCCAAAGCACGAGCCACAAGAGAAAAAATAGATAAATGGGATCTCCTCAAAATTAAAAACTTCTGCATCTCAAAGGACATTATTAAGAAAATAAAAAGGCAGCCTACCCAATAGGAGAAAATATTTGGCATCCATATATCTGATAGGAGCCTAATATCCTGCATATATAAAGAAATCCTACACCTTGAAAATAAAAAGACAAACAACCCATTTAAAAAATGGGCAAGTGACCTTTAATGACACTTCTCCAAGAAAGAAACAGAAATGGCTAAAATGCACATGAAGAAATGCTCAACATTGCTAGTTATTAGGGAAATGCAAATCAAAATCACAATGAGATACCATCTTCCACCCATCAGAATGACAGCTATTAAAAAAACAGCAGAATATAAGTGTTGGACAGGATGTGGAGGAATGGGAACCTTCATTCACTGCTGGTGGGATTGTAGAATGGTCCAGCCACTGTGGAGGACAGTTTGTCAATTCTTCAGAAAACTAACAAGAGATCTTCTGAATGATCCAGGGATTCCACTGCTGAGTATATACCCAGAAGAACTCAATGGAAAGACACGAACAGATATATGCACACCAATGTTCATAGTGGCATTGTTCACATTTGCCAAAAGTTGGAATCAGCCCCGGTGCCAATCAACAGATGAATGGCTAAGCAAAAGATGGTACATTCATACAATGGAATATTACTCAGCTGTTAGAAGGAATAAAGTGCTAACACATGGAATAACATGGATGAATCTTGAAGACCTTATGTTGAGTGAAGCAAGCCAGGCATTGAAGGATGAACATTATATGACCTCACTAATTTGAATTGAGGAAAGTGAGCAGTCTCTGAGAACCATTGTCTGAAAGATAGGTTAACCAGTGAGAAAAAGAGAAGAGTAGGCTGTGAGCCATCACCCATATGGACATATTCTATGGTAAAGTGATAAAGTATAGTTGAATATTGAAGGATAGGACAGGTGGGTAGTGATATTATTGGGTTTGGTGGTGCAGGGTTAACAGGAGGGTAGATTAGGAAGCACAGGTCAGAATAGCCAGGACATGTAACTATGAATCTTGTCATCCCGTGAGTCAAGACAGGGGAGTGTCATATGCTCCAGGGGGATGGGGAGGAAGGGCCAGAAAAGATCAAACGGGGTATTTATTGGTCATGGAAAATGTTTTTCATTACCTTACAGTAATGGACACAGGTCATGGTAAATATCATCAAAAATTATTAAACTGTACCATCTAAATTTTCAACTATACTGTAAACCATTGGCAATGTTTAGTAGCTATGTTTCACTATCTGTATAACAGTTATAACAATGCTACCATCCACACACACACAAAAAAGGTTTTAATATGGGGTGGGGAAGGGGGAGGGAGTTTGGGTATGTGGGAATCTCTAGTATTCCATGTGTGACTTTGCTGTGACCTAAAACTTCTTTGAAAATTAAATGAAAATTTGGGAGACACTGGGGAATGAGTGGGCTAAGGTGTCACAGTACACACTGGACATCCGATAATGCAGTGATAAAAGTAAAAAAAAAAAAATAAACAACATATTTTTTTTTTGTTGTTTTTTCCCACTTTTTTTGGATGTCCCAATTCGTTAATTATATTTTACTTTTAGGTTTTATTTTTTCCTGAGTTTCCTTGTATTTTATCTCTTGCATTTAAGCTTATCATTATTATTTCATTTTCCTATTAATTGTATTTGGTTATTATATGGGCTTCATCTTCATCTTCAAGGAAGGTTTAGATCACAGAAGGGTTACAATGGTGGCTGCAGAGGATCATTGGTGGGGGTGTCTGGGATGGGGGATTCATGGGAGGAAGTTCATCTGAATATACATGAAAGATATATAAAATTGTTCAAATGATCAAGGGATGGGGCATGGTCATGGTGGGTAGACAATCACGCAATAAATGAGGGAATACTGAAGCCCCAGCCTGGAGAGCTCTGCCACATTCTCCAAGGGAGCAGCAACAGTCCCCTGAGTGCAGGGGCAGTGTCTGGCAAAAGAGGATGGCCACTGATGGGTTCTTATTATTGATGACTAGCCTTATGAGTCTTTGCTCTTGTAATTGAAACTTGGCCTACTGTTATGGGGTGGCTAAGTGTTGCCATCTGAGATCCTCCTTGTTGCTCAAATGTGGCTTCTCTCTAAGCCAAACTCAGCATATGAATGCATTACCTTCCCCCCAACATGGGGCATGACTCCCAGGAATGAGCCTCTCTGGCAACAATGGATTAATACCAAATGCCAACTGGCAACACGACTGGAAAAAGACCTTGAATAAAAGAGGGAAAATGTAAAGACAAATGAGTTCATGTGGCTAAGAGACTTCAAAGAGAGTCGGGAAGTCATCCCAGAGGTAACGCTTATGCACACCTCAGTAGGATCTCATAGAACACCAAAGTGGATGTCATCCCACACAAAGGGGCTCCTGAGGGCTCTGCAGACATCCAGGTCCTATATAAGGGGGGATAGCCCCAGAGATTGATGCCTTATCAGTGGGTTCTACTTTGGAATCTGTGCTCCTGAGAGTGACAGAGTTGGACTCAAATAAGTCCTCCCTGCACATGGTCCATCAGTCCCTTCTATTCAAACCTATATGTGATGCTGGAGTTTGTAGGTGTACTTCCAGAGACTGGAGCCTCTGCTTGCATATGTGCCAGCTATGCCTGGAATCTCGGTCCAGCTACAACTCCTACTCTACAGGTCAATGGAGTCACCCAAGTAACCTGGTGAGGAGACAACGGTGGACAACGGCCATCCCAGGGAATGGAGAGAGCCTGCAGCTGAAGGCAGGATATTCCCATCCACTGTATCTATGGGATATAAGCCCACTCTCACTTGGAGGTGGAGTGGACATCACCATTCCAGTTCCCTCAGGATTGGGGGAAGAGCTATGGACTAGAGTAGACTTAATGGTATTCTGTTGTAGACATATTGTGATTCAAGCAATGGAAGAAATTATAACAGTGAGGTGGAGCCAGTGGCCACTAGATGCTTTCTGGGCAGGGAGGGGAATGGCAGTTGTAATACAGGGGCTTTTTCAGGACTTGGGGGTTGTCCTGAGTGACGTTGTAGCGACAGATAAAGGCCATTTTACATCACCATATACCATGCAGAACTATGTGGGAGAAAGTGTGGTCTACGATGTGAACTGTGGTCTGTGCTTAGTGGCAAAGCCCCAGGATGTGTATATCCATTGCAGGTGATGAGCCACACTAATGAAAGATGTTTATGTGGGATGTTGTGGGATGTGTAGGAGGTGGGGAACATGGGAATCCTTGTGGTTTTGGGGTGGCATTTGTGTAATCTAAGCATCTTTTAAAAATATATATATAAAAATAACATTTATGTAAGCAAATGCACATATATGCATATATATTTATATATCATTTTACAAATATTGGTTTGCCTTGTGAAAAATTTGATTTTTACCCACAATAATAAAAATGTTATGATAAATCAATGGTTTTGTTATAAAATGATAATTTGTGACCATAAGTATATAAAGGTATGGAATGGAGGAAAATAGGAACATAGTTTATGCATGCTATTGAATTTGTTAAATTATTATCAAACAAACAAGACTGTTAGAGTTTTAGGATGTTAAATTTAAGCCCCATGTTAAACACAAACAAAATATCAGAGGATATTCAAACTCATAGAAGAGAAAACAGAGTACAGGTTACTAGGAGTGGGTAGTAAAGGGAATGGGTTCCTGTTTGGGGTGCAGGGAAATTTATTGTAGTAGATGATGGTGAAAGTACTGCAACATTGTAAATGTTATTAATCTCACTGAACAGTATGCTTGGGAGGGTTTGGGATGGGCAGATATATGTGATATATATGTTTACACAATTAAAATAAACAAAGAAAAAGGAACTAAAGAGCCAATTACAGTTAAATGCAATACATGATACTGGATGGAATCTAAGAATGGAGGAGAAAAGAATTAAAAAGTCATTAGGGCATAAGAAAAAATTGGAATATAGAATGTAAGCTTTATAACAATGTTGTAGTTCTTGAACTTGATAACTGCAGTTAACGTGATTGTATAAATATATATCCTTGTTTGTAGGAAATGTACACATAAGTATTATGTGTTCAAGGAGAATGATGTGTGCAACTGCAATGACATAAAAGAATTAATATTTGGTGCCTCATCATCCTACCTGGCTTAGTGGTTTCACTTGGGCAAACAAACAGCCCAGTTAGCCCAGCCTGGGCATGCAGAGCATGTAACCATAAGAACCAACCTTAGTTTCTCCAAATAGCCCAGGCCACTCTTTCACCAAATGGCCCTTGCCTCTTCTCCACACTGTCCCTTGCCTTTTTTTTCTTTATTAGTTAATTTGTGGTTTTACAGGACAATTAAGAATAAAATACAAGATTCCTATAAAGTACCACATCATAAACACCATGCATTAGTGTGGAATATTTGTTACAATAAATGATAGCATATTTTTACAATTGTACTATTAATTAAAGTCCATGGTTTAACAAAATATTCATGGTTTGTGTAGTGTAGTTCCATGGATATTTTTAAAGTTTATTCTGCTACTATATATACAATCAAACATTTCCCCATTGGATTACATTTAGATATATATATTTCAGTGCTGTTAATTGTGTTCATAATGTTGTGCCACCGTAACCACCACCCATTATGAAAAATTTTCATTCTTCCAAATAGGAATTCTGTACATTTTAAGGAAACATCCCATGCCTTATCCTCACCCTATCCATTGGTAACCTATATTGTAGATTCTGACACTGTGAGTTTGCTTATTCTAATTGTTTCAAATGAGTGTGATCACATGGTATTTGTCCTTTTGTGCCTAGCTTATTTCACTCAACATGACATCTTCAAACTTCATCCATGTTGATGCATGTATCAGGACTTCATTCCTTTTCATGGCTGAATAATATTCCATTGTATGCATATACCACATTTTATTTATCCATTCTTTGGTTGATGAACATATAGGCTGCATCCAACTTTTGGTACTTGTGAATAATACCGCTATGCACATCAGTGTGCAAATATCTGTTCAAGTCCCTGATTTCAATTCTTTTGAATTGAAATCCTACCAGTGGGATTGCCAAGCCAAATGGTGGTTCTATACGTAGACTTCTTAGGAGCCACAAAAACTGTCTTCCACAGTGGCTTCCAGTATTTAACTATCAGCTATTCTAATGGATATGAAATAGGATCTCGTTATGATTTTGATGTGCATTTTCCTAATGGATAATGATGTTAAGCATATTTCCATGCTTAACATTTCATTCTGGCCATTTGTATAGCTTCTGGAGAGATGTCTGTTCAAGACTTTTGTCCATTTTTAACTTGGGTTGATTTATAGAGAATGGGAAATTAAGGCTTAAAATGTACAAATTTCCAATTTGGAACAAGCAGAGAACTCTATAAACCATGGACTATACTTAATAGTATAATCATAAAATTGTGCTATCATTAATTGGAAGAAATGTTCCACAACAATTCAAGTTGTTGTTGTTGGTGTGGTGTATTTGAATCCTATATTTTATGCAGAATTTTTCTGTAAAATCATCACTTCTGTAATAAAGGAAGTACTAAAAGTGTTAACTTGGATTTTTATTCCTGCGATGTCTGTTTCTTGGTTTTATAACCAGCTCATTATAACAGAGAGTTTATTGAAATTCAATCCTCTTATCAGTAAGGTCAGCCCAAGTTGATTGCAATATTCAGGGTTTCCCCTATCTTTCTGGGTCTCTGTTTTGTCCTGGGCATTTGCTTATTAGTTATTTTGGAGTTCCTCTGTTTTCAGGAATTTGTTGGTCCCCTCTGTTTCCTAGGAAATAGATCTCCCTTTCCTGTGTGTTTGAAGCTAGCAGATTTGTCTCAGACTGTCTTCACTCATTTTGTTGTCTCAAGCTCCTTTGCCTGGAGGTTAAATTCTAAGAGGAGAGGCAACCCAGAGAGGACTTTCCCATTTCAATCTTTCCCAGTCAAAAAAAGGCCAGGGACCCACAAAGGGGGTGCAGACCAGCTCCAATGTGCTCTGGGGGGCAGGGGGAGAATTAGGAATAGCACCAAGAGCTTCTCCAACAGCTTCCCAAACCTGAGCTTTCCTGGCTTGACCAGCAAATACTGCCCTTCAGCTAATTGTCTCCTGCAGCACTGAGGAAGTACAATGTCTTTAAATCTCCACAACTTCTGTCCCTGTCCAGGGAGAGTTGACACAAAGGCTGTCACTTCCTTTATCAGAGGAAAGTTGAAAGAATAGCTGCCCTAAGAGCTGGACCCCCAGCAATCCGACTCCACTAATCAAAATCCATCATCTGTGATTGGCCATGCCCACCCCTGTTCTTGGGAAAGAAGATTTGTATGCTTCTTTCTGTTGCTAGCAAGTGAGCCAGGAACTTGACCTCATGGCAGCCTTCCATGAGAGTGGAAGATGGGCACTGGTAGCTGCTGAGTGGTGGGATCAATTTATTCTTCTATACCACAATTTTTAAATCTCTTTCTCCTGCTCTTCCCTTAATGCTGTACAGTGTTCTTCTGGTCTCTGGAGTTTCAAAATAGGTGTTTCAGGTAGGTCTTGCCTGTTTAATAGTTGTTCTTGTGGAAGGACTGAGTTTTGGAACTCCTCACTTTGCCATTGCTTTGCTACTTGCTCTGATACAATAGCTTAAATCACCTCAACTATGTATATATATTTATTATTAATATTATTATTATTATTATTATTAGACTTTTTCTAACAATTGGGAGAACATGAAATAAGAAATAACTAAATATGACAAATCAATATGAGATAAATGAAAGGAATGAAAGGAAAATATATATGCATATACACAAACTCACCAAATTGGGGGAAACTCCAACATCTGGGCTCACGGGCTGGGAAGTCCTGAATCAAGAGCCAGCCAGAGTCCCGATTGGAATACAATATCTGGAAAGAGTGTCCCCTCCCAGGGTGAGACTTCAGTTGGCCTGACCAAGGAGTACCCCTTTCATAGAGCTCATAATCAGTGAACTCGATACTATAGGTGCCAACTTGTGAGTACACAGTACATTCCAAAGTTTATGCGTCAGTCCTTGAGGAAGTGGCCAGCTTCCTTAAGGAGGAATACAATACTCCCCAAAATGCATTGTATCTGGTTCTTGTTTGTTACAAAACATCCCCCTACCTGTTTACTGTTCTAGTTCTTATCATTCTTTCTGAAATTTTAAAATTGCTGACTTGCAAACAGATGCCAAATATAGGTCAAGATGGAGTCACTTAAGTCAGACCAAAATCAGCAAGACAATTCTTACTTACTATACAGTCACCTTCCCCAAAAGTCCTTTGCCCCTTGACCTTTTACATCACATAATTTACTAGCAGGGCCTGTATCTCCATATGGCTTGGATGATAAGAAGCTACCTTCAGCTTTTCCAAATGACCCTTGTTGCTTCTGCTTTTTGTGCCATATAATTTGAAACTTCGAATCCCCAGTATCTGTTGGAAACCCTTCTCCTCCTCTTTGGTTCACAGTAAAGGCAAGTGCCCAGGACCCACATGTGCTTCCTCCCCCATCTTCCACAGACCCTCCTAGAAGCCTCTGTTAGGTAAGACTAGCAAACCCCTCTGACACCCTCACTCTCCCCTTCCCCTTCCTGGACGTTTGATCTATCAAAGCTGTCCTTTCATGCATCCTTAGCAGTCTTGCTATCTGTGTTTGTGCCTCCTCACAGAAAGACTTTCATATAACATCTGAAACAACAACCTGCTCACAAATGTTCAGAAGATAGTTAGAGATGGATAGATGATAGAGAGATAGATATTTAGTTAATTAGATAGATAGATGATAGATAGGTAGGTAGATAGATGATAGATAGATAGATAGATAGATGATAGATAGATAGATAGATAGATAGATAGATAGATAGATAGATAGATAGATAGAT
>JAKSZT010053808.1:4249623-4276374 GCA_026826555.1 Tolypeutes matacus
GATAGATAGATAGATAGATAGATAGATAGATAGATAGATAGATAGATGATAGATGATAGAGAGTGATTCGGCAAAGGTGGCAAAATGGAAAAAAATGATGTATCCAGGTACTGTGGGAGTTGGGGTATGCTGGAGTTCTCTGCATGAGGTTTGCATTATTTTTACAACTGTCCTATAAATTTGAAATTATTTCAAAAGAAAAAGTTAAAAAAGAAAGGAATGAAGTTCTGATACATGCTACTGCATGGATGAAGATTGAAGCTATTATGTTCAGTGAAATAAGTCTGATACAAAAGGACAGATAATACATTATTTCACCTATATGAAACAGCTAGAGTATGCAAACACCTAGAGACAGAAAGTAGAGTAGAGGTTACCAGCAACTGTAGGGAAAGGAGATGGGTGTGGGATTTCTGTTGGGGTGATGAGGATGATTAATTTTAAAAAATATTTTATTTTTTATTTTATTTATTTATCCCCACCCCCTTGCTGCTTGTACTTGCTTTCTGCTTTCTCTGTCTATTTGCCGGGTGTTTTCCTTTGTGTCTGCTTGTCTCCTCTTTGTTGCATCATCTTGCTGCACCAGCTCTCCACAGGTGTGGGTTGTCAGCTGTTTGCAGGCATGGGCCAGCTTGCCCTCACTAGGAGGCCCTGGGAACTGACCCCAGGGCCTCCCATATGGTAGATGGGAACCCAACCACTTGAGCCACATCCGCTTCCCTGTGATTAATTTTGAATCGTATCCTTGAGAGTAGATGAGATGGTATGAATGGTATTCTTGAGCATAGAAGAGATGGGGAAGTTTAAGTTTTATATATATATATGTATATATACATATACAAAATTTTAAAAAAGAGACAATAGCAATTAAATGTAATGCATGATCCTGGACTAGATCTAATAATGGGTGAGAAAAGGCCTAAAAGGACATTATTGGATCATATGAAAAAATAGCAATATAGACTAAACTTTATATCAATGCTAAATTTCCTGAACTTGATAACTGAACTTAAAGTGGTTACATACATGAATATCTTTGTGCTTAGGAAATGTACGCAAAGGCATTAAGTGTTCAGGAGCATGTTGCATTCAACCTACTATGAAAGGTGATATATTGATAAATAGACTGAATGGTATGTCAAATGTGGCAAAATATTAAAAGTTGGTGGATATGGGTATCTGGGTATTGGGTATGTTGGAATTCTCTCTATGGGTTTTGAATTATTTTTGCAACTGTACTGTAAGTTTGAAATTATTTCAAAATAAAGGTTAAAAATAATGGGTTAAAGATAGGCTCTTTCAGACTGCTAGTGGTTATAAAATTGGTACTTTCTTTCTGAAGGTCAATTTGGCAAGTGTTATGAAAAAAAAACTGAAAAAATGTATCCTTTTTTTCTCAGTAATTCAGTTCCAAGGAATTTATCTTAAGGATAGTATTGAATAAGTGGATGAAGATGGATTAACAAGGATATTCATGTTTACAATAATTATAAATTATGAATACATTTCTATAAAAAATTTTAACTAATTTATTTTTTATTGTGGGTAAAAATAAAAATTTTCACAATACATACCACTATTTGTAAAATGATATATAAATATATATGCATATATGTGCATTTGCTTACAAAAAAGTTATATATATATATATATTTTAAGAGGTGCTTAGATTACCTAAAATGTTACACGGAACCCACTGGGATTCCCATGTTGCCCACCTCCCACACCTCCCACCACATCCCACACAAACATTTCTATAAATTTTAAAAATATATTTTATAAATCAAATAATTTGAAAGAAATTCAGTAAACTATAGTTTATTCATACCATGGAATATTATGCAGCTTTTAAAATGTTTTATATTAATATTTAAGGATGAAAATCAGGCTAGAAAAAGTATATATAACATATATAATATGATTCTATTAAAAAATTTAAAATATATACTTTGAAAATGTCTGCAAATCAATTCAGTGAGGTATCAGCAGTTGATACATCTTTAAAAAATTTGCCTAAAACAAAAGATATTACTATGAAATAAACAATTGCTTTTCAAACCCGAGGCATACTTTTAGGCCTTTATAAATTTTACGCTGCCTACTCCCCAAAAGATTTGAAGAAGCTAATACCAGGGTATAATTAAGAAGTTCCATTAAGTTAGAGAAAAGAACATACTGTCAGTCCTGAAGAAGATGTATTATTTGGAAGATTGTGGTGTAAAGATGATGGGAGAAGCAGTGTAAGCAATGGCATAAAGATAGGGCAATAGAAAGGAGGCGTGATCAAGGAACAAGAAACAGACTAATGTTACTATATAGATGAAAGAAGACCAGAAGATGATCAGGCTCTCATTCTTTTCATGAAATGCTCTTTTGAAATTATTACTAAACATTCACAATGGACAAAAATAAGATGTCATATATGTGCATTTGCTTACAAAAAAGTTATTTATATATATATATAAATATATTTTAAGAGGTGCTTAGATTACCTAAAATATTACACAGAACCCACTAGGATTCCCATGTTGCCCACCTCCCACACCTCCCACCACATCCCACACAAACATTTCTATAAATTTAAAAAATATATTTTATAAATCAAATCATATTATCAGTGAAAAAATTTGAACCTGTAGGGTAAACAGGGTAAAGGGTACACAATATCTCTGTATTATTTATTCCAACTGCATATGAATCTATTATTAACTCAAAATATTAAAATGTTTAATTTAAAAAATTGAAGCCTCTGTAGACTACAATGGGATGTGGATTAATATTCTGAAGTTATACCTTGAAATAATGAATTTATAGATAATTCTGGACTTCTACCTCTTCTGAAAGCACTAACTTGCATATATATTTAAGAAATAAGATTGTTGAGCAGGATAAGCAAAAGCTCACTTAACCCATGTTCTTAGAGAAATAGAAACTTCTACCCTACTTATATGCTAATGGGATTTTGGTCATCAAACCACAACTTAAGTTTCTGATTATGTAAGCATATTGAAGTCTCTTTTATTGTTTTACATTTTCACTTCTAATATCCCCAGTTATCTTCAACTTATAATATATGACAAGAAGGAAAAAAGGAAGAAATGCAAAGGAATTAGCAGGAAAACAAAGTAAGCAGAATATATCTACTCATATTTTGGATGTTCTCTATGACTGATGTATTGGGCCACTACCATCCCCACCAATCAGCAATTACTCATTAAACTATGGGCAATCATTTTATAATTGAGGAAGCCCTGTGTTTCTTACAGAGAATGAATTAGATGTATAAATTGTGGGCAGTGAGAAAGATAAAGTTAATAGTAATTTGGAAAAAGTAATTTGTTAAACTTTGCTATTTCGTAATGCATTTGGTTTATACAGTTGTAACTGGAAAGCAACTCTTGAGATATTTTCTGTTTTAGAAAGAAACAAGTCAAAAGCACTCAGATTTCCCTTATTTCTTAATACTTAATTCTTAATACATTGTCTTACTTTTAAATAGCATCAATATGACCTAAAACCACTGTTTGGGGGATGGTGTGGGGAAATGGCTGTTTTGGTTTTCCATGAATGATTGATGTTTTACTTTCCCAACTGCTAAAACAAATACCATATAATGGTTTGGCTTAACAAGAGGAATTGATTGGCTCAATTTCAGAGGCTAGAAGGCTTGCTTCATCCTGGGTTCAGTATCTTCTGCTAGTGGGCAATCATTGGGGCTCCTTCTGTCACATGGCAATGCACATGCCAGTGTCTTCTCCTTACTCTTCTGCGTTCCATTGACTTCCAGCTTATGGATGCTCCCTGCAGCTTCTCTTTTTATGTGTTCATTTTCCATTGCCACCCTAATGCAGTTTGGGCACACCTTAACTAATTATATCTTCAAAGGTCCTATGTACAAAGGGGTTCACACCCACAGTACCAGGGGTTGGGACTTGAACATGCCTTTTGTGGGGGACATGATTTGATCCCCAACAAGAAGCCCTCTGGCTTCCGAAAAGACATATTCTTCCCACATGCAAAATGCATTCTTTCCATCACAGAATTGCAAAAACCTTAAGCCATTTTAGAAAAAGTCACATGAAAGAATAAAGAAAATAATGGAAAAAAATGAATAGGGTTTCAGGGAACTAAATGGTGATAAGAGATGTGCAAATATATGTGTCATGGAGTGTCTCAGAAGGAGAAGAGGAGGGAGCAAAGGCAGAAGGAATATTTGAGGAAATAATGGTAGAAAATTTCCTAACCCCATTGAAGGACATAAATATTCATGTCCAAGAACCAAAATGTACATCCATCTGAATAAATCCAAACAGACCTACTCTGAGACACATGCTAATCAGAATGTTTCAAGTGGCAAAGATAAAGGGAGACTCCTGAGAACAGCAAAAGAAAAGAGATTCATCACATACAAGGGATGCCCAATAAGATTAAATGCTGATTTCCCACCAGAAACAATGGAGACAAGAAGGCATTGGCATGATATACTTAAGACAATGAAAGAGAAAAGCGGCCAGACAAGAATCTTATATCTGGCAAGATTGTCTTTCAAAAATGAGAGTGAGTTTAGAATATTCACTGATAAATAGAAATTGAGGGAGTTTGTAGCAAAGAGACCAGCTTTGCAAGACATACTAAAGGGAGTGCTACAGACTGAAAAGAAAAGACAGGAGATGGAAGCTTGGAAGAGAGTCTAGAAATGAAGAATATATCAGTAAAAGTAACTAAAAATGTAAAAAGAGTGGGGAAAATAATATATGACAAATAAAACCAAAATATCAAAATGGGTGAAATAAGAACTGCCTTTACAGTAATAATATTGAATATCAGTGGATTAAACTCCCAAATCAAAAGACACAGACTAATGGAACTGATAAGAAAATATAAGCTATCTATAAGCTGTGTAGAAGAGACCCACATTAGACCCAAGGATCAAAATAGATTGAAAGGCAAAGGCTAGAAAAAGATTTTCCATGCATTCAGTAACCAAAACAAACAAACAAATTAGAGTAGCTCTACTAATATTGGGTGAAATAGACTTTAAAAGCAAAAGTGTTATTAGAGACAAGGAAGGACATAATATATTAATAAAAGGGGCAATTCACCAGGAAGAAATAATAATCATACATGTATATGCACCTAACCAGGATGCCCCAAATTACATGAGGCAAATGGCGTGCAGAACTGGAGGGAGAAATGGATGTCTCTACAAATATGGATAGATATATCAATACACCACACTCATCATTGGATAAAAATCCATCTGGGCAGAGTGAAAGTGAAAGGTTGGAAAAAGGAAGTCCATGCATTCAGTAACAAAAAATAAAGCTGGAATAGCTATACTTATATTGGATGAAATAGACTTTAAAAGAAAAGCTGTTATTAGTGACAATGAAGGTCATTATATACTAATAAAAGGGGTAATTCACTGGGTGGAAATAACAACCATAAACTCATATGCACCTAACCAGGATGCCCCAAATTACATGAAGCAAACGAAGGAAAAATAGATGTCTCTACAATAATAATGGGAGATTACACTCTCATTGGATAGTTCATCTGGGCAGAGAGTTAATAAAGCAACAGAAAGCTTGAATAATATGATAAACTAACTAACCCTAATAGACATATACAGAACACTGTACCCCAAAACAGCAGGGTATACACTTTTATTCAGTGCTCATGAATCTTTCTCCAGGATCCACCATATGTTGGGTCACAAAGCAGAATGAGCCATTCACCTGATAGTTTGCAGCTGAAGAGACCAGAGCCCTGAACAGCTGAGAAAGCCAGGAAAGAAACAGCTCTCTCCCCGGGGCTCCAGCGTCCAAAATTAAAAATTCTGTGTTCTCCTTCTACGTGTATTTACTTCCCAGTCTTTGATTGAGCATCTATTATTACAGCCCACAAGGGGGGGGGGGCGGGAACTCAAACCAAGTTGCCATAATGACGTGATCAAATGAAACCTCTAATCTTCACTTAATAAAGTAAAAGTGAAACCTCTAACTCTAATACAATCTAATACACACAGAGGAACAGACCAGTTTACAAACATAATGCAATGTCTATTTTTGAAATTCATAAACAATACCGAACTGTCACAGGGGTATGGAATTTTTCTTTTGGATTAAAGAAAATGTTCAGAGGTTTACTGGGGAGATGACTTCACAACTCTGTGAAGAAAATGAGAGCCACTGAGTGTACACTTTAGATAAAGTGTACAAAGCATGGGACTGTATAACACAGTGAACCATGTGCTGGAAGACAGACTGGTTAACAGTAAAAATACGAGAATGTTCTCTCATGAAATATAACAAATATACAATGCTAATACATGGTCTTAATAATACGGGGTATATGGAAAAACATACCAAGTGTATGCTATGGGCAATAGTTAGTGGTAATAGTCTGATCATGTTTTTTCATAATCTGTAACACATGTTGCACAATAATGTAAGGTTTTGGTGGAGGGTGATATATCGGAATTCCACACTTTATGCATGATTGCTTTGTAAGGTCACAACTTCTCTAATCAACAAATTATTTAATTAAATTTTAAAAAATGGTGAATATTGAGAGATGAAACAGGGACCAGATTTCAAATGACTAGTAAGCACTCCTAAGGAGTTTGGGCTTTATTCTATAGGAAATGGAGAGCCATTGAAGGGTTTCAAGCTGGGGAGCAACTTGATAAATTTGTCTTTTAGGTGAAAAATCATTCTGACAACCCAATGAAAGATAGTGAAGAAGGAGGAAAGCTAGAGGCAAAGCAATCTGATGTGACTAAAAACAAAAAGCTGCCAATCAGGCAATATTTTTAAACGAATTTTTCACATGATGCCTTTAAGCAGGTGAAACAATGTATCTTCTCTCTACATTATTGCCTAGTGTGGATATCTGTGGTGGCTTGGAGCTATGTATCACAAACATTTTCTTAAATTTAATCTACTCCTGTTTGTGTGAACCCATTGTAAATAAAATCTTTTTTTAAAATAAGGTTACCTCAGTTAAGGTGTGGCCCAACTAAATCAGGGTGGGTACTAATCCTGTTACTGGAGTCCTTTATAAGCAGAATGAAATTCAGACATACACAGAGAAAGCCATGGAAACAAGCTGAAAGTCAGCTGAACCTGGAGAAGCCAGGAGAGGCTGCCATGTGCATTTCCATGTGACACAAAAGGCAAGAACCAAGTCAGCCCCAGAATGCCAGTCTTCTGGAAGAAAGCATTGCCTTGATGATGCCTTGATTTTGGACTTTTCCTAGCCTCAAATCCATAAGCCAATAAATTCCCATTGTTTAAGTCAAGCCGTTGTGTGGTATTTATTTTAGCAGCCAGGAAACTCAAACTATATCCAACAAACGTGCTATAATGGCACCTGTGCCTCTTTAATACCATGCTGCCTCAGTTCTTTCTTTTCTATTGTCTATAATTTAGGGAAATTCTTGTGTTACTGTTTCCTAAGTTTTCTTTTCACCTACTGAAATTGGTCTGACAGCTTCAATCTATGCTCTTTCAAACCAATGTCCACTTAAATTTGCTCTTGTTCCATTACTAGCCTGTTCTAATATCTTTCTATTAAAGAATATTTTCTCTATTCTAATGTCTATAGAGCCCTATATATATCTACCATTCAATGCAATAATGAGGATGAGATACGTATTTATTTGGCTGAAGTATGGAAGATAAGTGAAGGAAAACCCATGAAATTCTCAAGTGCTGAGAATATGCTGCCTCTGTCTATCTTGGATGGCTATCATGCAGAAAGTTTTGAATATATAATAAAAAGATTGGCATAATAATTCTAATTAACAAGAAGTTGTGCAAGAAGGAATTAATTTTTAAATTGTAATTCATGTTGTCTTCTCATGTACCTTAGATTTGTGTCATGCTGATAGATGTCATGTCAATGTGATTAAGTGGCTGTAGTACTGACACATGTGGTTGGACTGACTCTGCAGTTTGTCTCAGTAGTTGGTGAGTTCTGGATTCTGGATGCACTGCTTCTTGGTATCAAGGTGTTGTTTTGATCTGGACTATTGTCTGCAAGAATCAAATACTTAGATTTTAAAGATCTTCTTTAATTCCACTAACCCAGTCATCACTGAACTGTTGGCAAATCCTACTTTCAGTCGAGTGCTATTAGGGAGCCAATTAAACAGAGAGTACTCATTTAACTGACACAAAAGACCTCTGGGAGTCTCCTTTCCCCAACCTCATTCTGCCTTAATTACCATATGAAGAACATGCTTTTATTTTTATAATATAATTAGCATTATTGTGGTTCATATTTTCCAAGTACAGTAACATTTCATCCTTAAATCTCCAAAGCTCCATGAGGTCAGTCAGTATTTTCTCCCCTATAACAAATTTGGAAACTGAGGCACTGTAAGGTTAAAATGGATGTGCCTTACTAATAGTCACAGTGTTGGGATTAAAGCCCAGGAGAAAAGACTCAGTTCTGGTTCATACCAATGAGCAATACTCCCTCTTCATATAAGTTTTGAAGTTTGTTTTAATTTTAGCTTATAATAGTGTGATTGCTACCTAAGAGCAATTTTCTATAGATCTGAAAAAGTTTCAAATCATGTTAAGGACCATTCTAAAACTATTTTACCTGGTTAGCTTTGTAATTTATCTTTAACTGCCCATAGACATCCAAAACACATAAATCCACGAACTGCTAACATGTACACCAAATTTTTATTGCACATTTTTGGACAAATGGATTATCTAAAAGAAAATGGAGTCAAGTTGGAAAGAGCAAAAAACAAAAAAAATATTTCCTTAAAACTTAAAATTCTTTAAAAAAATAAAGGAGTACTATAAACATCAAAAGGTGTAATATATTTAAATAATTTAGGTAAATACTTCTCTGTTGTTCTCCAATTTAATCAGAATGGTCCATATCAAATCTTAAATGGTCATGTTTTTATCAAGGTTTTGAAACATTCTCATTTTTATAACCTTTTTCTGATTACTATTTTTACCTCCAAAAATTCCTGATGCTCCAGGCAAGATTTTTCAAAGAAAACACTGTCTTTTCTTTTTTTAACCTTTACCTTTTCTGTTGACCTGTAGCACTTAAAAATAATAACTTTTTGCAGCCATCTTTTCTTTCACTTAGGCAGTCCTTCATTTTTCAGGCTAAGCCTGGCCATAGAAATCTATTAGGAACAGAATAGATTTTATTCCTTGAATAAAATGTCTGATTGTTGCTATTAAATACCATTAGTATGAAGGCAACTGTTACTATTGATTTCTCATCATTTCCTATTTATTCTTGAGCCAAAAGTATATTGCATTATATTTTCGTTAATGTTGGGAAGTGGTTTGGTTAAAGTCAATTTTGTTACAAACTTCTAAACAAGTAACAAATAACGTATGCCAGACAATTTGAAATTGTTTTTTCTAGTCTCAATTCTTTATTATAAACCTATGGGAGGTGAGGAGGAGGTGGAGGAGGTAGTGGCTCAAGAGAGCGAGCTGAGAGCAGCTAGCTAGAACTCGGAATGAGAGTGAGGGAGCCCAGTCGCCCTCCCTGGGTGGCTGTCTCAGCCGCCGCCTCCTCTCCATTAGCAGGAGCCCCAGCCTGGCTAGGTACCCTGTCCCAGCCCCTCCCTCGTGGACAGCGAAAGCCAGGGGGTGGGGGAGGAGAACAAGCTCCATGAGGAGGCGACTGGACCGAGTGAGCGCCAGAGCATGTGGCTGGAAGGGAAGCTCTCTGCCCGCCCACTTCGCCTTTCCTTCTCTCCCGCTTTCTGCTCCCCATCCCTCCCTGATCGCAGAGCAGCACCATGTTGGCGCTGGAGGCCTTCAGTAAAAGGGAGCTCAATCCCAACCACTAAACCACCGGGCCAACGACACCTAAGAAAAAGAACTGCAAGAAGCAATTGAGCATATTGATGAAGTACAAAATGAAATAGACTTAGTGAACAGACCAATGAGGAAAGTTTGAAAGTAGAACAGAAATATAATAAATTCCACCAGCCATTCTTTCAGAAGAGGTCAGAATTGATAGCAAAAATCCCAAATTTTGGTGTAACAACATTCGTCAACAATCCACAAGTATCTGCACAACTTGGGAAAGAGGATGAAGAGGCGTTGCATTATTTGACCAGAGTTGAAGTGACAGAATTTGAAGATATTAAATCAGGTTACAGAATAGATTTGTATTTTGATGAAAATTCTTACTTTGAAAGTAAAGTTCTCTCCAAAGAATTTCATCTGAATGAGAGTGGTGATCCATCCTCAAAGTCAACTGTAATCAAAAGGAAATCTGGAGAGGACTTGACAAAACGTTCAAGTGAAACACAATAAAGCCAACAGGAAGAGGCAGCATGAAGAAACAGAAAGCTGGTTTACTGACCATTCTGATGCAGGTGCAGATGAATTAAGAGAGGTCATCAAAGATGATATTTGGCCAAATCCATTACAGGACTGTTTGGTTCTTGATATGGATGATGAAGAAGGGGAAGGAGAAAAAGAAGAAGATGAT
The DNA here is from genome assembly GCA_026826555.1 of Tolypeutes matacus. Taxonomy (NCBI): domain Eukaryota; kingdom Metazoa; phylum Chordata; class Mammalia; order Cingulata; family Chlamyphoridae; genus Tolypeutes; species Tolypeutes matacus. The sequence goes on from JAKSZT010053808.1 coordinate 4,260,118, forward strand.
GAGAAAGGATTGGAAGATATTGATGAAGAAGGGGATGAGGATGAAAAGGAAGAAGATGAAGACGATGATGAGGGAGAGGAAGGCTAGAAGGATGAATTAGAAGATGACTAATGAACACTTATGGATTCCAACCTTCCCTTTTTAATTTTTTCCAGTCCCTGGGAGCAAGTTGCCATCTTTCTATTTTTTTTTTTCCTCTTGTGCTCAGTCACCCTGATTTTGAGGTCTCTTTTCTCTCCTTTACACCATATTTTGGGGAAAATATATATTTTTTAAAGATTTATTTATTTATTTCCCCCCACCCCTCATTGTTTTTGCACTCATTGCTCTCTGTGTGTTCTTCTGTGTCTACTTGTCTTCTCTTTAAGCAACACCAGGAACTGATCCTGGTACCTTCCGGATTGGGAGAGAGGCACTCAATCTCCTGCACCATCTCAGCTCCCTGGTCTGCTGCGTCTCTTGTTTTCTCTCCTTTGTGTTTCTTTTTGTTGTGTCATCTTGCTGCACCAGCTCTCCGTGCAGGCAAGCACTCTGTGCAGGCCAATACTTTTGTGCAGGCCAGCACTATGCATGGGCTAGCACTCTGTATGGGCCAGCTCTCCACTTGTGCCAGCTTGCCTTTCACCAGGAGGCACCGGGAATTGAACCCTGGACCTCCTATATGGAGGAGCCCAATCACTTGAGCCACATCCTTTTCCCTGGGGGAAATATCTTGAGCAGAATGCAGTGGGAAAAGAATCTCTACCCCTTTCTGTCCCAAATACATTTTTTCCTTTCCTGTCTCAAACAAACAAACAAACAAACAAACAAACAAACAAACAAACAAACAAAAATAACTCTATGGAATCAACACACCACTGTGATCTCTGGGAAAAAAAGAAAAACCTTCTGCTCCCTTCCTTCTGCTGGAAGTTGGAGGTTGTTAAGCCCCTGTGTGGTAGTGCTTAGAATTTTAGTTTTTTTCCTCCTTTCTCTATATATTGGGCTCAGAGATTACACTGTGTCTTTATATGAATATGGACAGTTAGCATTTAGCAACATGTATCTGTCTACTTTCTCTTGTTTAAAAAAAGAAAAAATCTTTTAAAAATGGGGTTATAGAAGGTCAGCAAAACATGGGTTTGAGATGTTTGGGAGGGTTAAGCAGACATTTTGACAAGATGGCTTCTCCCTTGACATGTTTAATTGTGATGTTTAATAGACATTGAAGTTTGGGATGACACTTTTAAAATAAAATTCTCTCTTAATGATGATTTGTCACTCAATGGGAGAATCAGCAGAACCTGTAGGATCTTATTTGGAATTGACATTCTCTATTGTAATTTTGTTTTTGTTTATTTTTAATTTTTTTTGTTTGTTTCACTGGAAAGGAAAGACAATGCTCAGTTTTAAACATTAAAAATGTACAAGTTGCTTTGTTACAATAAAACCAAATGTGTACACACACACAAAATATTTGAGGTCTAAATTAGTGGCCATATATCTACACTTGGGTTATGTGAACCACAATAGCATCGTTTATCTCTGTTACACAATTTCCAATGTCAGCACAGTTGGAAGACTCCAAAGACTTATGTTAGTAGAGACATTCAACTTAATTCAATTCAATACACCTTTATTGAAAGTCTAACTCGTACAAGGCAGTGAGATAGAGACAGTTAAATATTATACAATCTCTGAGCGCTAGCAGTTTATTGTTAACTCAATACACATCATTAAACAAATACACATTAAATACATACCATGTGCCAAGCACTGCTCTAGGCATTGGGCATACAGTTGTAAATAAAACAATGAAAAATCCTTGCCCTCAGGAAGCTTATAATACAGTGGAGGGAGACAGACAATAAAGAAATAAGTAAAAAATCCACATGTTGATAAATGCTATGTAATAAAACAAAACAGAAGAGACAAATATGGAATGATAGTGGTAAGTAAGGAGGGATTGTCTGATCACTACCAATAGAAATGTATAGGATTAGAAATGGGGGTTAAAGGATAACCTGGGAATCCTGGGATTCTTGTGGCATAAGCAGAGTTAAAGGCATATTGATCTCATTAATCTGAATGATCTGAAGGCAAATCAGAGTGGCAAAACTGTGAGCATCAATAGGGAATGAGAGATGGCATTCTTTCCAGGAGTAGGCAGAGCTCTGTCTCCACCCCTGCCATCCTTCATTGTGACAAGGGTGATTTGGAGGCCAGAGAAGAGAGGTTCTTATCTGAAGTATGCATATTTCCTGAGTTCCCCCTTTCTGCCTGTGGATGGAAGTGTGGGAAAATGAGGAGTTATCTATCACAGCCCTGTGGATAAAAACAGTCACGTCTACAATTAAGTCCAATACATGTCAAAATTTGGTGAATTCTGTGATAGAATTGTAAAGATAGAGCAGAAACAATGATTCATCCTTACTGAAAGGATTCATGGAGGAGGTGACATCCTTATAATGAGTAAATATAATTGTCATCTGTATTTTGAAGGTAATAAATTTCTCCTTTAAGTCTATCAGACTTGTTTGCCTAGCCATACAGCAAGCAAAGGATTGTTATGACAGTTTCCTAAATTATCTGTGTCAAAAACAATCCCAGAAATTTACTTTTGGGAACATATGCCTTTTGTGATCTGCAACTTGCTGTAGATGGATATAGGAATGTAGTTCAATGTTCCAAATCTGATGTGCTTTATAGATGGTCAAAAATTTGAAACTGTTTTGGCTGGTAATATCCTTAATCACTAATAGTCTAGACTTTTATTTCAATTTTTTCAATAAGATCGAGGTTAGCTTTTGTGTCCAGAATAAATTTAAAATCAAACTTAAGTTCACTGAAAATAGAGGATAAGTGGAAACTAGATCAAGATTTGTCATAGCAACTACCATTTATTGAGTGCCAGTTGCTTTACACACACTATTGCTAAATGTTACAGAGCTCTGTGAAGGTAATATTATCATTTACATTTTAGAAATGAACTACTCTTACCAAAATGTTAAGTGGCTTACCCAAGATCACATAGTCAGTATGTGGTAGGGCTGAGATTTATTCCCCAATACTGTACTTTTCCAACCACATTATGCTGCCAAAAGGGAATCCCAAATGTTAACACTGGATCAATTGGGTTAAAAGACTGTGTACCTTATATATAACCAATAAAAACAATGTTGATGTCACAAGTCCATTCCCAGATGTGGTGGTCTAATTGCTTACATAATGTAGCTGTCTTTACTACCACCACAAGGATCGTAAAGGACCTCAGAAATTATTTCTTGCAACCAATAATTGTTGAAAATCATTTATTGTACTGAAAAGTCAAAGAAGTATCTCCAGATGGTAAATGGAGGAGGAAGTTTCCATAAAACTAAGTTAACTCTACAAGGAGAGTTTGTTATTTGTCTAAGAAGAATACCATTGAAGAGTGATAACTATGCCAAAATTTATCTCAGGATATTTTTGTTCCATTTTATACTAAGTTTTCTTATAATGAAGTACAATAATACAGATAAGCTTATTTTGGATGCTACCTCATGCTTACCCAGCCATATAGCAAGCAGTTTATAGGGCCACCAAATTGCTTCTCATAAAGACTCTAGGTATGCAGCCTATATTATTATCTCAGTTTTTCAAATATAGGAATTAAATCTTAGTTAGATCAAATAATCTGGCAAGGTCACATGCAGCTAGTGAGCAATGGAGCCAATTGTTGAACACAGGGCTTTTCAGCAGTCTTTCCTTTAGAGCATGATGTATCAAAAGCCTGTATGATCTTGAATCATTACTTGTTTCAGCAGAACATCATCACATCATCAAGTGTTCTATTCTTCCTGATAGAATAATCATTATTCAAGGTATCTGCTACTATAGTGTTCTTTCTAAGCTTATTTGTTTATTGTTTCATATCTCAGTCTAAATTGGTTACTATGGTAACAGGCACTATAGAATTGCACAAGATAAATAAGGGATTATGAATCCTCACAGTTGTCCAACTAAGATACCTTTAATGATAAGCCATTCCAAAATTGAAAGAATCTCTTTCATATATATGTTATGATCCACATATCAAAATTACTCATTTAAAAATAGGCATACCTATTTTTTATGGCATAAAACGGCCAGGTGAGTTCTACTCAAGTTAGAAAAACACTTTGGCAAAGTTACTTATTCTTTGCACTTAGTAAGATAATTAAACTAGTTTTAATTTATTCCTTTTACAGTTGTCAAGACTAAAAACCTCTCTGATACTTTATGTGCTCATTGTTTTACTTAGTTCCTTTTAACTAAAATCATATGTGGCTTAAAATGTGCACTATTATAAGCTCTTATGCACATTGATTTACACAATTCATGGGGTAAATTTTAAAGGGACTTTGACAAATGGAAATATATATAGTTGAGGAAGTCAAGGAGTATGAAAAGTATGGAATCTGTTTTGTATACAGAACTGTTGTAGTAGCAGAATATAGTTGGCTCAGTGAAGAAAAGACAAAGGAGCACATGAAAGCTACTTCAATGGTTTGAAGACTCATCAGGTACAAGAGGCAACTTACTCTGCAGCCCACTGGAATGCAAAAATAAGACCAAAGTATGGAAGTGACAGGGAGGCAGATTTGGATTTCATGTACAAAGTGATTGTGCAAAATCTGAGGCTTGCCGATATAGAAATGACTGCCTTGTGATACAGGGAGTACCTTAAGAGGATCTCTGTAGCATGAGGCTTGGAAAAGGAAACTGCTAGGATTCCATTGAACTCAGAGATACACAATTCTTGTATAATAATTATGAACCTTTACTGAACTCCAATGTATTTTACATATTCTACTTCATTTAACCTTCACAAAAATTTAAGAAGTAGGCACTATTATTACATTGTTATGGATTGAATTGTGTTCTCCCAAAAGATACGTTGAAGGCCTAACCCCCAGTACCACAGACTGTGAACTTATTTGGAAAAAGGGCCTTTGCAGATGGATTTAGATGAGATCATATTGAAATAGGGCTGGCCTCTAAACTAATATTGCTGGTGTCCTTATAAGAAGAGAAGAAAGAGGAAGACAGGAGTGAACAAACTGTGAGAACAGAGGCAGAGATTAAAGTGTTACAGCTGCAAGCCAAGGAACACCAAGGATTGCTGGCAAGCCACCAGAAGCAAGGAAGAGGCAAGAAGGGATTCTCACTACAGGTGTGAGAGGGAACTTGGACCTGTTGACACCTTGATTTTGGACTTCTGGCTTCCAGAACTGTGAGGCAATAAATTTCTGTTGACTTAAGCTACCTAGTTTGTGATACTTTTTTTATGGCAGTTCTAGGAAACTAAGACAGACATAAACAAGGAAATTGAGGGTCAAGGAAGTTAAGAAATTTGCACAAATACACATGATAGGAAGTGATGGATTTGGGATTCAAACCCAAAAGCCAAAACTGTTAACTATTCAAAGCACTGTTTAAATTGGGTGATATGTTGGTTCTGTAAGTCTCCAAATGTCTACAAACAGCCCTTGACAAGTCATTGTGTATATTAAGTAGTCTCATCTTTGCCAGTGATGTTAAATATAAGTATATGTGATGTCTAAAATCAACTAGATACTAAAAATAGTCACTATCATGTGCGTTTATGTGTGGGCTAGGGAAGCAGTTTGAGAAAACTGGGACATTAAAAAAATGAGTTATCATATTATTGTACCTTAGGCCTGTCTTCTGTCAACTTGTTTTCTCTATCATACACACTTTCCCCTGAGGCAATTCATCCTGACCCATGGATTTAAATACCATCTATATGCTGATAACTCCCCACATTTAAATCTATGGCCTGACTCTCCATCTCTAACCTCCAAACATATCTATAAACCTACATGTTTATCACGGATGTCCAACTCGGAGTGTTTAAAATAAAATTCTTTCCAGAAGTTTTCTATCTCCTATGTGTGTAGACTTTTACCAGAAATGTATTTTCCCTCTCTGTAGTATTGCTTTTATTGAGTTTTGTCTTTTCACATTATACTGATGATGAACTAAGTGAGGAACATGACTTTACAAGCTAGATTTTCATGTTCTGTAAACAGTAACTCAAACCATATTATCTGACTACTAACTTAATGCCAGTTACTTAAAATACTTTTTTTTAACCTTTGAAACTGGACTCCCTCAAAAAGGTATAATGTTTCAGAATTGGACTGAAAAAATGGGAGGATATGAGAAAGTATTCTATATTGAGCCTGTTAGGATGGAACCTAACAATGTACAATTTAAACATGCTTTCTTAGTGGTTACACTAAAGTTTGGGAACCACATCATCCAGTGATCATTTATTTTAATTTAACATGATTAAATTTACTGAGGTTTTCCTCTTCCAAAGACATCTTTTATTAATCCACAAAGGATAGTTTAGAGGAATAGAAGGTCCTGGACTAGTTGCTAGAAGACCATAGTCCCTCACACATAGTAGGTTTAGAATAATTGTCCACTTGCTCCTCTCAGCTCCCACTAATATTTGATTATTCCAAAGTAATGTTACAGAATATGAGTGAATGAGTTGACTCTGAGAGTGAAGGATTGATATAAACGTTTGGGCATTCTGATTCTGTGAATTTTATGTCCTTAAATTTTAAGTTATTTTTTTCCCTTTAGAGCTTTAAGTTTATAGGATAAAAGAAAGAAAGAAATCTGCTGTGTTGCATTCATATTAGTGACATTTTTTTACTGCTCTTAACCTAGCAAATATTTGTTCTCTTTAAATGTGATTTTAATGGGTTTTTGCATTCTTTCTCAGGATTTTGCCAAAGTTTAGAAAAAAAATCTTATTTCAGAGAAGATGTTGTCAATTTTATATTGAAACCAATAAGAAAATAGCATATGTAAGACAGATATTACTTCACAGGCAAATTTTTATTTTTAAAACACTATATTTTCTGTCTCCTCCTGCACTGTTTATCTCAGAATATTCAGAATGTGGAGAGGAGCCAAAAGTGAATGTGGATTCTCCCCTATTCCTAGGCAGTCAAAAGATGGTAACTTTAGTTTAGAAACTAAGAAAGAAACAAAGATATCTAACTTCAATTTTGTGTGGGTTTGCAGAAAGAGGGAAAAAGGGACATGCAGGTTTGGCTTTAGTTCAAGTTATAACATGTCATTATGAGAACAAATGTGACAATTAAAAACAACCAAATGGTTACCTAGTTTAGAGAGCAGAAAGGAAAAAAAATAGAAAGTAACACCTTATGTGGAAGAAAAAGAACAAACGGCAATGCTTCATATGGAATTGCATCAACATAGCTCTTTTTCCAATACAAAATGTCTTGGAAACTTGAAGCAATTATTACATATTCAATAGAATATGTTCTCTGATTTTCTTTTTATATCTTAGAAAAAGACTAACAGGCAATTCAAGCATTCTATGCACCTTGGCTTTTCCTCTTCTGTCCCTTTGCCACTTTTCCTCAGCGACCATTCTCCCCACCCCACTCCACCCTTCCTCCTGAACAGGCAGATTCCACTCATAAGAAACCATATTTTTCTGTGAATATACTATAAGAAAATCAAATTTTCACAGAGTTTGTTCTGAGAAATATCTGCATCAGAATCACCTGGGATAATTGTTTAAAGTCAATTCTTAGGTTCCACCCTAGACCTACTAAATCAGAATCTTTGAAGATGGAACCTAACAATGTACAATTTAAACATGCTTTCTTAGTGGTTACACTAAAGTTTGGGAACCACATCATCCAGTGATCATTTATTTTAATTTAACATGATTAAATTTACTGAGGTTTTCCTCTTCCAAATACATCTTTTTTTTTAATCCACAAGAGGATAGTTTAGAGGAATAGAAGGTCCTGGACTAGCTGCTGGAAGACCAGAGCCTAACTCCTGGTTCTAGCACTTACTGAGCATGCAATCTGACTCAGTTTCTTCAACTTTAAAACAGGAGTAATACCACCTGCCCATGTTAACTCAGAAGGCTGAGGAGAAAAGTAGATGTAATGGGAAGTGCTGTAAATTTCTGTAAGTTTCTACACATTTAAAATATTGTCATGTTATTTTTATTATACCTAAAACCATTTTATTGAAGGATGTGTAGGCATTCATTCATCCTATAAGGAAGGAAAGTCATTTGGGCAGAAGGAACTGTAAAAGAAAAGTCTAGAAGTCTGAAAGTACATAGTGGAGTTTAGGAACATGGGGAGTAATCTACGGTGGGTAAAGCACAAGGAATTCTGTGGCTAAAGGTGGTTAACATGACTTGCTCTTCTGCTTATTAACAGTGTGGTCCCTGTAGTTTCTTCATTTATTAAATATTGACAACCATAATGACTTGCAGATATGTTTTGTGAAATAAGAATAAAACAATAGTAGGCATGCAACAATAATTAGCTGTAGTAGTATGAACTCAACGTTCTAATGGTAATTGGAATTCCATCTAAACACTACAAAAGAAGATGTGAAAAAACACTTGTTCTCAATCCCTGAACACATGACCTGGAAAGAAACAATATGTGTTCAGGATTATAGATGTGTTGTGGGTTCCAGAGTTGGCATAATTTTAATTATTAAAGACCATGCAATTTGAAATAAAAACGTTAGAAACACTGAACCCCAGAAACGTGCTCAAAAGTTTGGCTTTATCAAATTGTCAGCCCACTACCAGCAGGTAATCTTTTAGTCTACATATACACACATATGAATAAGAGTCCCTAAATGTCTTTATTCTTTCATTTGTGTAACACATTTATTGAACATCTATTATGTTCCAGGCACTGTGGTAGGCATTGGGGCACATTGATGGATAATAAAGTTACTGTATCTGTCATGATGGTACTTATGTTAAAACCATGCAGATAATAAATGCATACTTTTTAAAACAGCATTTTAGCTTGAGACATAGTCTATGATAGCATTTAGGAAAACTGACTTTAACATCAGACAGAGTTGAACTTGAATTCTATCTCCACTAATTTCTAGCGCTGTGAACTTGGGCAAGTATTTTGACTGTTCTTAGACTAGTTTTCTGCACTTGATAAGTGGGTACCTATTTCATGTGGCTATTGTGAAGATTAAATGAGGCAATTCATATGAAGCACTTAGTACAATTTTAGTATGTACGTAGTAAGCATTCCATAAATATTAGGTATTGATTTCTTTCCCTTTTTTTAAAAAGAATACAAGTCTTTCTATAAAGACCCATATATACTTCTCTTTGGGACAGTGGAGCAGACTATATAGCTTGAACAATTCTTTTGTGGTAAAACAACTAAATATATACTGGATAAAATATATCTTAAAATTTATTTCTATTTTTATATATTTATTGGAAAGAAAGGAAGAATAAACCTTAAACAACAAAGACAAAAGAAAGGCAAAATTCTCCAAAGGTAAGTAAGTACAAAAGCTAATTTTCAACCTGGCAGCCTCTGTAAACCCTGGTGAGGATAGTGTTTAAGACCACTTGGTATGCAAAGGCTTGGAAACAAAGCTTTACATCCACACAAGAATGGACCATCTACAGGAGGCCTGGCAACAAGATTAGACCTCAAAGAATTACACTCTCTTGAGGTTCTAGGAAAATGGTGTCAATGTAGGTCGGCATTGTTCAGCTCTCTCACAAAAACGGTGGAGAAAGGGCAAAAACTTACCCAAGGGAGCTGCTTTGGGAATCTACAGAACAGGAGGCTGCAGAGAGCCATCCAGGAGGGAGTGGGACAAAGAGAAAAAGAGGCCAAGGGAGTTGCTTGACCTTGTGGCTTGAAAAGGTGTGCGCATAGCATGCCCCAAACAGTATATATCCTAACAGGCCTACTCAGAGACATATACTTATCAAATTGTCCAATGCTCAAGACAAAGAAAGAATACTAGAAGCAGCAAGAGAAAAGAGAACCATCATCCATCACATACAAAGGAAGCTCAATAAGATTAAGTGCTGGTTTCTCATCTGAAACCATGAAAACAAGAAGGCAGTGGTATGATATAGTCAATGTGCTAAAAGAAAAAAAACAAAACTGTCAGCCAAGAATTCTGTATCCAGCAAAGCTGGCATTAAAAAATGAGGGAGAATTCAAAATATTCACACATGAACAGAAATTAAGAAAGTATGTCAATAAGAATCCCCCCTCAAGAAATATTAAAGGGAGTTCTGCATGGTGAAAGGAAAAAAACAGGAGAGAGAGGGTTGGAGGAGAGTATAAGAGGGAAGATTATTCATAAAATAACTAAAAAGATAAAAAGATTAATAAAAACAACATATGATATCTATAAAACTAAGGAAAATATGGCTAATGTAAGTAATGCCTTGACAGTAATAACATTAAATATTAATGGATTAAACTCTCCAATCAAGAGACACGGACTGGTAGAATGGATAAGTAGACATGACCCATCTATATGTAGTCTACAAGAAACTCACCTTGGGCCCAGGGATGCAAGGAGGTTGAAAGTGAATGGTTGGGGAAAAAATTACACACAAACAATAACCAAAAAAGGGTTGAAATAGTTATACTAATATCGGACACAATAGACTTTAAATGGAAAACTATTGTAAGAGACAAAGAAGGACACTAATATTAATAAAAGGGGTAATCAATGAAGAAAGAACAATCACAAACATTTATGCACTTAACCAGGGCGCCTCAAAATATATTAGGCAAACATCGGAAAAACTAAGTGGAGACATAGATGCCTGTACAATTATAGTGGGAGTATTTAATACACCATTATCACCATTAGACAGAACATCTTGAAAGAGGATCAATAAAGAAGGAGAGACCTTGAATAATATGTTAGAGGATCTAGACTTAATGGTCATATACAGAACATTACATCCAAATACAGCAAGATATATATTCTTCTTGAGCACACACGGACCATTCACCAGGATAGAGAACATGCTAGGCTGCAGAAAATTCTCAATGAATTCAGGAAGATTGAAATTATACAAAGTAATTTCTCTTACCACAATGGAATGAAGCTGGAAATCAGTAAGGGTACAGAAACAGATTAAGCAAAAAGATATGGAAGTTAAACAACACACTCTTAGACAATCAGAGAGTCAGGGAGGAAATTCAAAAGAAATCAGTAACTACCTTGAAATGAATGAAAATGACAACACAACATATCAGAAACTATGAGATGCAGCAAAAGCAGTGCTGAGAGGGAAATTTATACCCATAATTGACTATAATAAAAAAGAAAAAAGCTAAAATCAGAGACATAACTACACACCTGAATGAATTAGAAAAAGAGCAAAAAATTAGTCCCAAAGCAATTAGAAAGAAGGAAATAGCAAAGATTAGAGTAGAGGTAAATGAAATTTAAATAACAAAGCACTAGAAAAAATAAACAAAACCAAAAGTTGGTTCTTGAGAAGATTAATAAAATTGACAAACCTTTAGATAGACTAACCAAGATAAAAAGAGGGAAGAAACAAATACATAAAATAAGAAGTGAGAAAGGGAATATCACCAATGATCCCACAGAAATAAAGAGTATAATAAATGGATACTTTGAAAAATTGTATGCCAACCAGATGTATAACTTAGAAGAAATGGGCAAATTTCTAGAAACAGACAAGCAGCTTACATTGATGAAATAAGAAAGTGATGAACTCAATAGAACAATCAAAAGTAGTAAGATTGAATTAATCATCAAAAGAAAAAACTCCCAACTAAATATAGCCCAGGATCAGATGGCTACACGGATGGATTCTGCCAAACCTTCTGGAAAGAACCTCAGTTCTGCTTAAGCTCTTCCAAAAAATAGAAGTGGAAGGAACATTGCCTAACTTATTCTCTGATGCCAACATCACCCTAATACCAAAGCCAAATAAAGACGCCACGAGTTAGGAAAATTACAGGCCAATCTCTCTGATGAAACTGGATGCTAAAATCCTCAACAAAATACTTTCTAATCATATTCAACAACACATCAAAAGAATTATACACTGTGACCAAGTGGGTTTCATCTTTGGTATGCAAGGATTTTCAACATAAGAAAATCAATCAATGTAAAACATCACATTAACAGATCAAAAGAAAAAACTCACATGATCATCACTATTGAAGCAGAAAAAGCATTTGAGAAAATACAGCCCCCTTTCTTTATAAAAACACCTCAAAAGATTGGAATAGAAGGAAACTTCCTCAACATGATAAAGGTTTTGTAGGAAAAACTCACAGCTAGCATCATATTCAATGGTGAAATGCCAAAAGCTCTCCCTCTAAGATCTGGAACAAGACAAGGATGCCCAATGTCACTACTCTCATTTATCATTGTGTTAGAGGTACTTGCTCAAGCATTTAGGCAAGAAAAAGATATAAATGGCATCCAAATTGGAAAGGAAGAAGTAAAATTTTCACTATTTGAAGAAAACATGATACTATACATAGAAAACCCTGAGAAATCTACAACAAAGCTTCTCGAGGTGATAAATAAGTTCAGTAAAGTGGCAGGATATAAGATCAACACACAAAAACCAGTAGCATTCCTGTACACCAATAATGAGGACTCTGAGGAGGAAATCAAGAAAAAAGTTCCATTAACAATAGCAACAAAAGAACCCAGGAATAAACTTAACTAAAGATGTAAAGGACTTGTATGAAGGTAACTACACAACACTCTTAAAGGAAATCAAAGAATACTTAAATAAGAATATTCCCTGTTCATGGATTGAAAGACTAAACACCATTAAGATATCTGTCCCAACCAAACTGATTTACGATTTAAAGCAGTCACAATAAAAATTACAACACCGTTTTTTTACTGAATTGGAAAAGCTAACTATGAAATTTATTTGGAACAGCAAAGAGCCCTGAAGAGCCAAAGACATATTGAAAAATAAAAATGAAATTGGAGGAATCGCACTACCTGACTTTAAAACAAACTAAAAAGCTACAGTGGCCAAAACTGCATGATATTGGTAAAAGGATAGACATACTGACCAATGGAACCAAATTGAGAGTTCTGATATAGATCCTCACATATACAGTCAAACTGATATTTGACAAGATCACAAGCCCACTCTATTGGGAGAGAATGACCTCTTCAATAAATGATTCTTGGAGAAATGGATATCCATATCCAAAAGAATGAGAGAAGACCACCATCTCACTCCCTATGCAAAAATTAACTCAAGAAAGAAATAGAAATCTGGAGTAATTCCAGAAAGGACTCATAGGTTTACATATCTAATGCAGTACAGGAAAAATGATAATATGGAATGAGCTTACTTCTATAAAAGATGTGATTAACAAATGTATCTTAAGCCCAATAGCAATAGCAAAATGCAAAGAAAAAATTACACAGATTTTGGAAATTAAAGAAACCATAATATGTGGTTTTTTTTTTTGAAACAAATATTAAACAAAGATATAAAGAAAAGTCTCCTGAAGCAAAAGTAAAAGGATACTGTAAATTATATAATCATTCTCTTATGGATGACTACAAAATTGTAAAATGCAACTTCTGGAATCTAGTAGAATATTTTGTTTCAATCTTAGAGTCCCTACTCACATGAGATCATAATCCAGGGATAACTAATGAGGAAATGCCCTCAGCAATGTACAGAGTATACAATGCCAACAATTGGTTTGCAAATATTTATCATTTATTAGTCTTATTTTGGATGATAGTGACACATTTGGTGATCTTTTATGATTTCTATACATTAAAATAAAAAATATATAGTGACTGAAAAAAAAAACCAACTCAAGATGGGTGAAAGATCTAAATATAAGAGCCATGTTCATAAATCTCCTAGAAGATAATGTAAGTGACCTCTATGAGATCTTGTGGTAGGAAATGATTTCATAAACTTTACATCCAAAGCACAAGCAATGAAAGAAAAAATAGATAAATTGGACCTTCTAAAAAAAAATGTGCTTCAAAGAAGATTTTCAAGAAAATGAAAAGGCAGCCTACTCAATGTGAAAATATATTTGGTAACCAACTATCCAATAGGGGCCTAATATCCAGCACATATAAAGAAATCCTACATATAGAAATTTAAAACACAAATAACCCATTTTAAAAATTGGCAAGTGATTTGAATAGACACTTCTCTAAAGAAGAAATACAAATGGTAAAAATCACATGAAAAGATACTCAACAGCACTAGTTATTAGTGAAATGCAAATCAAAATGACAATGAGATATCATCGTACACCCATTAGACCGGCATCTATTAAATAAACACACACACACACACACACACAAAACAGAGCACTACAAGGGTTGGAGAGGATGTGGAGGAAAGAAACACTTATCCACTGCTGGTGGGAATGAAGAATGGTGCAGTCATTATGGATGACATTTTGGCAGTTCCTCAGAAAACTAACTATAGAATTGCCATATGATCCAGCAATCCCACTGGTGGGTATGTACACAGAAGAATTGAAAGCAGGGACACGAATAGATATATTCATACCAGTGTTCATAGTGGCATTACTCACTATTGCCAAAAGTTGGAAGCAACCCAAATTCCATCATTAGACGAATGGATAAACAAAATATGATAAAAAAAAAAATGATATATACATACAATGGAATATTGCTCAGCTGTAAGAAGGAATGCAGTATTAACACATGGGATAACTTGGAAGAATCTTGAAAACCTTGTACTGAGTGAAGTAAGCCAGGCACTGAAGGACAAATATTACATGACCTCACTGATATGAATTAAGTAAATTGAGCAGAATCACAGAGATAGAGTCTGAAAACAGGTTTATGGGAGACAAAAAGGGAGTAGAAGGTAGTGACCCGATGCCCATAGAGCAAAATCTATAATGGTGAAGGGTGTGGTTGGGCAATGAATGGACGTGAGAGTGGTGCAGTGACATGATTGGGTTTAGCGGTGCTGGTCTGTGAGGTAGAGTAGACTGGGGAGTTGGATTGGACTATCCATGAGACTGCAGCGAGGGTAGAGGGAAGGAGCAGATTAACTCTGGGGATTTGTAGGTCTGTGGTTAAACTTGTAATGCTGGAAATGTTATTTTGGCAAATTTGGCAGGGAAGGGTTACTGGTATAGGATATTTGGTGTGGGGTTATACAGGATAGGATGCACCTGTGGCAGGCTTCTATGGACTATCTAAGTGTTCATCTTATCATAGTGTGATATATCAGTGGGTGGAGACCTTCATAATAAACAAGAAAATATTAAACTCCCATCCTATGGAGTCCTGCTATATTCTCTGTTAGAAGGACAAAAATCCCTCGAGAACACAGGCAGTGCTTAATGAAAGAAAACATACAAATATATCAAGGCCTCAATATTACTTCAAGTAACTATGAATCTTATTCTTCAAAAATTGAAATTTAGTGATTACCATAGGTTGTGAGGGGAGTGAGAGGGAAGAATAGAATAGATGGAATGTTAGGACATTTTTAGGGCATTAGAATTGTTCATCATGATCTTGCAAGAACAGATATAGGCTGGCTCAAATTTTGTCAAAATGTATAAAAGTGTACGGTCCAAAATGTAAACTGTAATGTAAGCCACTGACCATGGTTAGTAGCAATGTTTCGATATTTGTACCTCAATTATAAAAAATGTACCACCTGCATGTAAAATGTTATTAACAAGCAAGGCGGAGGGCGTCAGGTATAAGAATCACCTGTATTCTCAATGTGGCTTTTCAGTATCCTAAAGCTCCTTTGCATATAAAATGAAAAAGAAAAATAAGACACTGGGGGAATATATGGAAGATTTTGTCACTATACGTTCAAGACATCAGATCTTATAACGATGAAAGACAATGTCAAAAAAAATTTAAATTTTTAATTATTTCAAATTGTTTTAATTTTTTGAATTTTATTGGCTATTTTTAAAATTATTACGTCATTTTCTTATTAATTTTATCGAATTATCTTATTGGCTTCCTTTTTGGAGTGGTTTTGGATCACAGAAGGGTCACAGCAGTGGTAATGGAGGATCACTAGTGCAGGGTGCCAGTGATGTGGGGATGCCTGGGAAAGGCTTCATCTGGAGCTTGCCTGTAATGTACATGAATATGTTTAAGTGTTCATGGGACATTGTCTTGGTGGGTGGAGATCCACACAATAACCAAAAGAATATTGAATTCCCATCCTGGGGAATTCTGCTACGTTCTCTAATAGTACAGCAAAAATCCCCTGAGTGTAAGGGCAAAGTCTAGTGAAGGAAGGCAGACCTTTGTGCCAGGCCCTTGACAGTGATGTGAAATTGAAACTTAGCCTAATATTATATACTGCTTATCATAGCCAATGAGGTTTATCCGAGGCACGATTATTGCTAATTGAAAACT